>JACM01003945.1:0-14472 GCA_000787095.1 Periophthalmodon schlosseri
TCCATCAGCACAAGGAATTGTTGTGCCATTTCAGGTTTAAGAAAAAATAAAAACTTGCTATTCTGCCTTATTTTACTTTAACCTTTACCACAAGCAAATTATACCATTAGGGATGCAGTGGAAAATGTGTGTTATAGGGAAATATGCACTGCACTCAATTCAATGTTTTGGTTACTCAGGAACTTCAGCACAATTTATCTATAACAGCATTTTACAAAATCAGACTAGTTGATTTATGTACCATGATAAAACAAACATTATCTTCTTGCAATGTGTTCATTTGCTTTTTTTGTTTCAACCTTATCAGTTTTGTGATATTGCAAAAAAAAACCCAAAACAAAACAAAACACAAGACAGCCTGGAGCTCATTCTCTCATTTCATCAGCTCAGTGTTAGCATCATGGCATTTTAGTAGCTTTAGTGTCACCCAGTGGTAAGATGAAACAATGACAACAATGAAGAACTAGGTCACAGGATATTATAATATACATATATTCAGTCTAAATAAAAGGCTTCACCTGTGCCTCACAGAAAGAATTACTAAACATATTTATTTAATTCCTGTTCAAGCTATGAAATACTTAAAGCTAGTACTTGTGTTGTATTTTTGTTGAAGAGTTATAACTTTGACTCTACAAAAGACAAAAGATGAATTTGTCCCATTTGCCTTATGATGCATAGTCCAGAACAGTCTGTGAGTTTGTGCACATGTGCACTGGCACTGACTCACAAAAAGATTCGTCTTCTGTACAGGTAGTGGGCTTGTTATAAATTATTAGTCAGTTTGCTGTTGCCGCTTTAAATCATATTTACTGGTTTTTATATAGTCTTGTCTAAAAGTTTGGAGTTGGGTTATTCTAGAAGTAGTAGTAGTAGTAAATATACAAATATAGCCTAATAAAATCCTTGTTTCCAATTTACTCATTCTAAACAAACTTTTCTCTCCTCTTTCTAATCTAATCTTTTACATAATACTGGTTTTACAGGGTGGACTAGACAGGATAAGATACAATTTGCATTTTGGATCTTCAAAGTTATCATTCACAACAGGTATTTATAATGATTTGAATACTATTCAATCAATACTTCAATACTTTTAGTAGTCGATGAGCAATATTTGACAAGGTGTATCTGTACTTTTCTCATTTAATAAAAGCTCCGCTGTGTAAGATTTCAGCCAAAAAATAGACTGAACTATAGGCCCATTTCTATTGCACAAAAAAAAAAACTTGAAAAACCTGCACCCTTACAATGGGCAGGCTTGTCTCTCCACAAACCAGGCTCTAACTTGGCCTGCTAGCTAGAACACCGAATGCTTGTCTCCATGGAGATGTTCTTGTTTAGCCTGGAATATTCCACAATTTGGCATAAAACTTCTCCATGAAAAATACTCCAATGTTTGCCCTTAACTTTTGTATCTCCATGAAGTCATGCAGGTGGCATGTCCGTTAAAAATCTTTAACCTTAAAACAAGTAAACCATAAGGTGGCCATATTAAATAATACCTGCAGCATTGGTGGTACAGGGCTCCAGCTGTTGGTATCGGGATCATATTTCTCTGCAGTGTCCAGTATCCTGTTGTGTTCATCTGTCCCCCCCATCACAAACAGAAACCCTTCTGAAAACAAACAACATCAGAAGTAATCCCATATTTGAGAAATACGTGTTCTTATCAATGCCTAACCCTGGGGTACTGACCAGCAGACACCATCCCATGTCCCAGTCGGGGAGAGCTCATGGGCTGCAGCTCTATCCAGGCCTGTCTGTTAGTGTCGTAGAGAGGGCACATGCAGCGGGTCACAGCGGTCGGCTTCCGAGTTCTGAACAAACAAATATGGAATTTGCTTTGTTGCTTATGTCAGCAATGGCTTGTGGCAATGTGCAAGTTGTAAAGTGGGCTTGGGTGTAATTTTCAATTAAATCATAAAACCAAATAAATCTAACATACCATTATTTGACATTGCATCTTCTGTGATGCATGTACAATAGTAGACAATAGTTACTTACTTACGATCTTCTCCTCCAGCAATAACAATGCACTCAGAGTAGCCCCGAGGTTTAAATGATGCCAACAATGCCTCTCCCTGCAGCTGCCCAGCCCCCATTACAGACTGACAGTAGTCTCGAACTACTTCTCTCATCAGGGGCTCACCCAGTGCCTGGAGAGACAGCGCACCAACCACATATGTTTGTGTGTTTTACACAACATTGTACTGTAAAGTCACACTAGAATACCTGCTCTCTGAGGTAACTCAGGTCTAGGCCCTGCGTCCATACAGTGGACATCACCTCTCTCATGTGCACCTGCATTACACATATGGATCTTTGAATTGTATTAATCCAACATAGAAAATACATGTAGAGTATTAAATGACGCACCCTGCGATCCTCGGGGTCATGAGCAAACCACCGCACAGCCGCTTCCAGCACATATTTCTCATTGCCTACATTCAGTTTCTCCATAGAGAAGATCTCACAGAGCCGGTCATGAGGCAGCTCCCTGAACTCCTCTGTGAGAGCTACATCTCTGAAGTGTGTCTGCAGGAACTCAGTAGCGGCATAGTGGACATGGTAGAGACAGTAATGAAGAGAGAAGAGACGGATACCAATGCAGTTCTCAGCAGTGATGCAGCTCTCCAAAAACTGGCAACACAATAACTTGAGGTCAGTCATGAGCAACAGGTCTGAAGCCTGCACCATGTCCTGGACCATCTCCTCACTCAGCGTGATCTGGGGAACAAGTAAATATAACAGTAAAGCTGGGTTTGCTCACAAACAATGAGTAAAACTACAGGAATGTTGTTATAAATGACAAAGCAAAGGGTCACTCATTCTAAACCCAGTAACAACTAAAACATATTTACTACATATCACGTCATTTTTATTTCACAACATGTGCAACACTAAACTATATCATATTTTATTTCTTGTCCATAAAAACAAATGTGCGGTCTTCTTAGACTCTTTCAGTACTACTCAGTACTACTTTCTGTACTGGTATTGCATATAACAGAGAACCTTAAGAGGAATTGCGTACAATACATATTTCAGGACAATGGACAAAAGACATGCTCTGCTCTTACTTCACCACTGAAAATGTAGTCCAGGATCTGTTTCATGGTTTCCATGGAGACTCCCTGCAGTTCAATTCTGTACGTAGAGCCATCTTCCTTTGGAGGATTGTAGTTTAACTTGGTCCTAGTAAGTAGAGCAAAACAAAAGCATGTTGACCAATGACAGTAGGAGACACACCCATGTTGCACCTACATCATAAATACCATCGAACCATGCAGAGATTCTGTGGTTCGGAAACACAGTGAAAGCTCAGACCTTATATAAGGGCTTGCAGCAGCCAGAATATTCTTCTGAACGGGAAGTTCCTCTCCGTCCACCACCAGTAGGGCATCATGGAAGCTCTGCTCCTGCCAGAAGGATCGCAGCGCCTGGAGGAGTTTCTGGGAATGCTGTGGATCAGACACTTTTGAACCCGAGTCAGGCATGTCTGGTGCTGTGGCTTGGTTTAAAAATCTGCATATGTCAGAAGAACGTCAAATCATTACTAAAATTACAATGTCATATTGACTTTTGTGTTTAGTGAAACATATATGCCAGCCCATAACAAAGCCTCGTTACACTCAGTTCATGAATAGTGTATTAACAGTATGAATGTCTATGTGTAATCCCTATTATGAATCTTGAGCAATACAAAGTCTATGCAGACCTTGCAAAGAAAAGTGCTGTTTACTGACCAAGAGGACAACAGAACAAAAGACTCGGGAGAAGAGCACATAATTTTTCTAACCTAGCCATTTTTGCTGTCTTTACAACTTTAGCCAGCATATTTTGTGATCGAGCACAAAGAGTGAGCTAACACGTAAAAGCAAGTAGGCTAGTATTACAAGTCAAATTTCCAGTTGGCTAAAGCTATAGCAGAACAACAACACAGAACAGCAATGCTTTAATTTAACGTCTTCTAGTATTCTACATATTTTAACCTTAAAACACAGCCTTACCGTATTAAAATGCGTATTTTGGTTCAACCCGGTGCTGTGCTAGCATGACTTGTATCACTCCGGGCGAGAATGTTGGAAGAGGGCGTTAAGTGAAGAAGACAGGTAACGTTAATGTGATGTATGGATTTATGGTTTACGGGATTGTAAAATATATCAGATAGAAAAGGGAGACATCAACCATATGAATAACGTTTGAGTGCAGTGTGCTTATAATGGCAAAATAGAAACCAGAAACATTACATTAGGTGGAATATTCGTTATTTTCCAACATTTAGGGGAAAAAACAGAACAGGAAGTTATCTATTGACAGCAGAACCAAAATAATGACTTTCAAAATAAAATAGCTTTAAAGGAAACGACAGCATTTCCATTCAACTTAACTATGGAAAAAATACGGGGTCCACGTTTTGAAAACTTAAAACTAAATTAAAATTGTCATTAAGAAAACAACAGCGTGCTTCTTTTGTCATCGTTGCGTTTTTAGTGGAACTATGGCCAAGCGAAACTTTTTTCCGGTGGAACAAAACAGGAACGGACCATTTGAAAACAAAAATCGAGATGCTAGCTCGGGGCAGGATGAATCCATGGATAGAGAACTTGATCGGGAGCTTTTGCAGAGATGAAGGCAAAAGCATTGGACCACTCAAGGCACATGTCATTGGGGTCGGTTACATGTCGCAATCGCAAGCGCTGGGCTCAGAGGGTCCCACCGGGCTACTCTTTCTGTCCGATGAGCAAGTGCAGATTCCAGCCGTCCTCACTGCCTCAGCCTGGGAGAACCTCCAGGACCATGAAGACCGGGAGTGTTTCAGCAGTTTGCTCAACACCACAGTGGGCATCCAGGATTATAAACTGCAATTTCATAGGTCCGAGGAGCAGACCCGGAGCCGTTTTTATCTGTTAGTGGGAAAGCTGGTTACAACGGCAGTGGGGGTCAGGGACAACACTCCCTGCTGCACTAGTCTACCCTCCGTCCGGAGTATGATATGTCAGACATGGCGTGCTATGTTGGGGCAAGAAGATGATTCCCAAAAGAGCGAGAGCATGTTCAACCTTACAGAACTACTTGGGGAATGGCAACAAGATTGTCTGCAGACTGAGCTGGAACACGTCAGAGAAATACTCAGCTCTGTGAAACCCCAACCCTCCACCTCATCAATAAATTCCACGCCCTTGCCTGATACATGCACTGCCACTAGCTGGGACATTGATACTGTCCGATACAAGGGGATCAAGAGCTTTACTGTCCCAGTAAAACAGCTCATTATCCCAGACAATGTGGGACAGCAACATTTACAACCAAAAACTGTCTCAGAGAATGTGAAGACCTCACAGTCAAAGGCATTTCCAGAGTCCACAAATCTGCCGTCAAATTTACCTAAAACTGGACAGCAGAGTACAACTGCCAGTGTGTCTAATTCCATTGAGTTTGCACCTGTAGTACTGAGTACTGCTGACATGAGTCCCATGTCCAACCCTTGGGACATGTGTCCTCCTCCCAGCAACACTTCTTCGACCAAGTCCACCCCTGAATCCACACCATTTCCACACAGCTCCATCTTCACTGAGTCCACCACTAACCTCCCCCCTTTGGACTCCAGCAGACAGATTTCAACCCACTCAAAAGGGTCCCAGACAGATGTGAGTAAATCAATCCAACTTGTAGTCACTCTACTTCTTGCAGAAATATGAGAGATACTCAACATGTAATTTATGGTTGTTGTAACTTGTTACTGTGGAAGTAAACAAAACGAGTGTCAAGTATCTGTTTTTTTATTCAAGCTTCTAGCAATACAAGAATAATGTTGCAACAATTAATCAGAATAATCATGGCTAATACACCTAAAATAGTAAACTAATAATTGTTGACTATTTTAGTAATCGTTAATTGTTATGTGGACTATACAGACTCACTACACATTGCAAAATAAAATGTTTTATAACTAAGGCAGCAGTATTACTAAATCAAAATGGCAAAAAAGAATGAACAATGTGTGATTTTCAGCAATAATATACTTATTATCTAAAATGTATTTAAAAATAGCATAATAGAAGTAATAGTCAACTATCAATAATGCTATCAAAACTATAAAATAAGTGTTTGTTGCAGCTCTACTGAATGAAAATCTTGTGTTATCCCTACTGTCCGTCACATTACCCCAGAAAATATAATCCATTGCACTGCAAGTTTACATCGTCATCTTTTGTGTATATGTCATACATTTTTCACAGAAACACTATTTTTGATCTTGAATGATTTGGCTATTCTTTTATTGTCTAATAATTATAAAAATGACATTGTATTTTATTGTTTAAATGTACAGTCTTGCTCCTTTATCCCTTTCGTTCTAGCGCACAGCGGAGCCCAGTTTGTTTCCACCTTACCAGAGGTCTGCCTCAGCACTCCCCCTATCCACCTCCTCAAAAAAGTCTGCAAATGCACTGTCCAACATGTCTCAAGTTGCTGACCCAGACTGCTCCACAAGAGAAGAAACATCACTTGGACAGTCTAGCAGAAAATGTAAAAGGTCTTTGAGGAAGAGAAGTGCTCCTCCCATAGATGAGATTTTGGATGAGGAGATCAACAGTAGCCCTCCGTCATGGCTGTTTGACTCCCAAATAGGGGCCACATCTGAGCAGAACACCTTTCAGATGCAAAGTCCCTCTGTTGAGCAGCCCACTAATGTGTACCCCTGTGTCCACTCAGATGGCAAACCATTCTCCTACACCTACCAGGTCAAAGGTCAGGAACGGCAGCACTTGAGCTGTTTGACTGTGCAGCAGGATCTCCAGCAGTGGGCAGTGAGGTATCTGCTGAGGCCCAGGCGCACAGAGCACAACAGCACAGGGGTAGCTGCACCCGGGGCTGAAAACAGTCACATTACATTATCTTGGAACTTGGCTGTCTAATGTTTTTAGATTGTTTGTTAAAAATATAGTTATTTTATAAATATAATTGTTTATAACAAGGATGTACAAATGGGTGTAAATTATTATGATTATTGTTACATTCACAATAGATTACCTATGTGTTATGGATAACATAATTAACAATTATATACATGTAATTCAAATCCAAAAATATCTTTTCATCTAGAGTAATTAAGACATTTGGTAAAAAATGGATTTTATTTGTGACAAACGTTGTGACACACTGTTCTGTGCCCCTGTACCAAAATGAAGTTGCTGCATTGCTATGCATAATGTTATTAATATTCCCTTTTTGAAAATGCAGTTATGTAATCCTATAGTTTACTTACATTTAAAAATCATTGTTGACATTATGCTGAGTTTTAAGATCAGATGAATCGCTTTAGACCAATGTTTGTTATTTTGTTAAAATGTACAGTGAAGTTGAATAAATGTATGTTGTTAAAATGATTGATGGTTAAGGCAAGTCAATCTTATGGATTTTAATCATAACACTTATTTTATTATATTCACTACTCAAACTATAAAAACTGACACCTGCAAAATGCAATGTAAACTGCAACAACAGTTTGTGATTAGACCACAAGGGGTCTCTAAAGACCTTCACACATATCTTGTCTATAGTTGAAGTTGGCTTTGAAATAAAATGTGTTTGCCAACCACCGGTTTTGTTAATTATGCTATTTTCTGTCACTGTACAATTGTATTTTGTATCTAACAGAATTGTATTTATCAATTTAGTATACGGAATATATTTGAGTGGATAGCTTTCACTTCTGTTGTCTATAGGCTATTTTTAACATAAACATTTTATCCATTTAACAGTATGTCATTGCACTATAGATTTCATTAAAAACATAACTTTTATTTTTGAAATTCTATAAGAACAGTGAGACTAATTGCCAGACTCACACTTAAACTCGCTTATATTGTTTTGCTCCAACAATCTTAAGCATCAATCAATGGTTACAATGTTTCCCATTGAGCACACACGAATCAGAGTCAGTGTCGCTGTGCGGATTCCTGAAAGGTCAGCGGCAGGTAAGAGCAGATAGGGAATCCCACTTGGCACATGGACTGTCTGGACCCGAGGAATACCGCCGACCGGAGCGTGCACGCGTCTGCTTCCCCCGACATGCGGTTTTGCGCAGGTGCATCTTTCTTGAGGATGCTTTCAATGCTGAAGCACTTGGACTTATCCGTACTTGGGACGTCCCGGTGAGTTGCCTGTGACCTGTCTGTGCGCGTCTCCTCCGGGGCCCTTGGCCCCTGAGCGGTGGGGCATTTGAGTCTATGCGCAGGTTTGTGCGCACCGTTCCTGGCTTTCCTTTTACGACGACGGTAGTTGCCGTGCTCAAACATGTCTGTACAGGACGCGTCCAGGGTCCAGTAGCTCCCTTTACCAGGCCGACCCTTCTCCCTCGGGACTTTGATGAAGCAGTCGTTCAGGCTGAGGTTATGGCGGATGGAGTTTTGCCAGCCCTGTTTGTTGTCGTGGTAGAAAGGGAAGCGCTCCATGATGAACTGGTAGATGCTGCTGAGCGTGGCGCGCTGTTGAGGCGCGCTCTTGATGGCCATGGCAATCAGAGCGATGTAGCTGAATGGAGGCTTCTGAGGGGGCTCTCGGTGCGCGGCCACGAGGCTGAGAGCGTCTCCCGTGCCATACAAACACAGCAGCGGGGACCCTGGGAGCGCTAGCGCAGAGGGCCCGCGGAATAGCGCCATGGCTCTCCTCGCTCTGAGTGCGCGAAGGATCTTAATAATTGTTGTAAGCTTGTGTTGTTGACTTAACGCCGGGAAATAAATGGTCCATCATAAACAGCTGTGTTCTCAGCCCACCCACATCCATTACACTTTCATTCCCCTCCGTGGCCAATGAGCGCTGCTGTTTACAGAATTAGCTCTTGATAAGTCGCCCACCCAGCGAGAATCAAGCTGTGTTTATTTGGAAACATTTCCGGGCACCCAATACATAAACGCACTGATGTGCTGTTTGAAATCTCACGTCCAGCGCTTACGCTCTCTCACAGCGCACACACCCATATGCACACATTCAAAACAAGCAAACACGCCGTGGTCCTCTCTGAGCTGGCGTGGCCTCCCTCAAATCAAAACAAAGTGTAGAAAAGGGAAAATGATACAAACTGGTTCTTTTGACTGCTGTCAGAACTCTATCTAGGCCCACGGGGAAGAAAAGGGGAAAAAAGGACAATCAAATGAGAATATGCCGCCATGTGAAACTTTCTATCCGTTTTTACAAAAGGCCTAACTTGGCTAAAGGTAGCTGCAATATTTCCATCAGGTATAACCTGGTTCATTTTAAATTACACACACATGCAACATCCATAGTGCAGAGATGCAGGCTGTCCCAAAAGGTTTGTTGCAGATTCTGCAACAACTCTTTTGCATAGCTGAAGCAAGACACCACTTTCCTGATCTCATACATTTAAAGAACAGTTAGGCTATGCTTAGAAAATGCTGATTTTTTTAGTTGTTGCCTTGTCTGTACAGTGTTTCAGTCATGTCCACCCCTAAATGCTTGATTGTGCAAACCTTAACTTCAAATGTCCCAGTTCCTGATGCTCAGACAGTATTGCCTTACAAGGACAACATGGACAGACATATTATTTGTAGATGTGGACTTGATGCTTTATGTTATGTATTTTCCTGTTTATAGGTCAGAGGAGGATTATAACAACTTTACAAGTGCACACAGCTGGGCCATGCTTACATTAGGACTTGGGCCTTTTTGTGGATAAACTGTCCTGTTTCTCTTTCTCAGACAGTGATTCATTGGACGATCAAACTTTGCCAACATGCCACTATGCGCTCATGGAACAGTACAGTATTTTGCTGATGAAGATTCCTGAATGATCAAATTTGAGATAACATTTCTGAAGAGACTGCTTGTGGTTAATTTAAAACTAAATTCAGTATTTTTTGATGTCCTTGACATCAACTTTCATCAATAAACCTCCTCTGAAAGGCTTGGTTTGGCATATTCAGGGTTTGAGTAAAATGTTCTACCACTGTATCCACAATGATTCTTTTTGTCTTTCTCAGAGAGGCACATTTTCTTTGATTTCCAATTTGTACATTTTGAAAAAAATACCCCATAAATACCCCATAACCAAGTGGGACCTCAAGTGATTGGTTTGGGATTCTACAGGTTTTTGAACCATTACTGTTTGTTTTTTCTTTTTTTCAGTTTCAACAAAGCTTAACACATTTTGTTGAGCACCTATTTATGCTCCATACCAGCCTCCACCTACTCTCAATGTTTAATTGGTTTTAGTTAGTCACCACTTCAGTAAATAATTTGCATACAGTTTAGCCAAATAATAATATGTTTGTTCATGAAGATTATCATTAATAATCTTGCATAATGTGAGCTGATCATTCTGTTCCCTGCTAAGCGACACCATTGTGAAGTCAATGGTGGCAGCAATGTTACATACTCTGGTTCTGAAACAGCACTCTGCAAATGAGGAATGTTTGCTGAAATAAATAAACTGACCAGATTCAACTGAGAAGCGTTTCCTGTGTTTTAGACTCTGTAAACAAGATGAAGAAGACATGTTCACAAATTCCGAACAATAATTACAGTGTTAAAGGATTCATTTGGAATAATAATTTAAACAATCATGTCTTCACTTCACAATATATAGACATGCAAGCAAGACACAGAGCATCCCATAATGTAACAAGGAAAAGTTAAAGTTATAACTGTATGCATTTCATAGGGGAGGACAAAGTTGGGGTATCAGTTTTTTAAGGCCTGTATTTTTATATTTATTTATTGCACCAAAGACACATATCCTGAGCCTATGTGGGATTTTCCATACCCCCACCCCCTGCAAACATGACTGCAAAAACTTTTCACGATCAGAGCGATACAACAATTATATGTACATGTCTGATTCCCATTTCCACTGTTTTTAAGTGTCCCCTCTCAGTCCTGGCTGCTCTGCTCTGTCCACCACTCATACAGCACACAAATGGACCAGGGAGCTCTTTGAAATATTCAGGGTTCAGACGTACTTTGAAAATGACCAATCAGTCATCCCGCGTTGTAAAAAAGGTGCATTAGTTGAACAGTTAAAGCCTATATGAGGTTATAATAACATACAACTAGATTTTTTAGTTTTGCTTTATGTATCCACATTTTAGCCTATTACATCATTCCAAGTGCGAAGACTGGATGACACGTGCAAGTTTCACACAAGTTGTATTCTGTTGATTTATGCAGTTTAGCAGTCTTTCATGTTCTGAATAGCCCAGTTATACAAAGAAATACAAGTGAGTAAACAATATTATTTGCACCATTTAAAAAAAAATGTGTAGGCCAACTTTGTAATAATTTAAAGCATAAAATAACTAGTCACTGTTGAGACAAAGAAAGTACATACAGTATTAATGCAGTGCGGTTATGGTACCAGTAGTCACCTTTATTATTCCAGGGTAAATGTATCAATAGTACTTTTTATTCCAATTAAGAAAAAAAACAGGTACTGCCTACAATATAAAAAAAACATTTACTAATCATGGATCACGGTAAAAAAGCATGTACTAATCATATGTATGGATAAGAACATGTCCAAACGGCATAACCCCAATCATCCCTATGATCTGCAGAGTATATTGCAGAGATGTATATGAAAGCCTGACTGATTACATTTAAACTACTCTTCTCATGATTCATACTGGATCTGAGTTATATGGTTGGTCCTGGACAATCTCTCACTGAGTACTGCCAGGGCTGTGCTGCCTGCCTGCTTCAAACGCACTCCTAATCCAAGTGTTTGTTATATTTTTTCACTCCCTACATAAACGGGCTGCACTTGTCAAAATACACACTCAGCACTGGGCCAGGCCAGAGCAGTGATGAAGACGAATGGGCCTCTCTCAAGACTCACGAGCTACTAATCAACCCAACTTCACTGGCACTAACCTCCACACATAAGCCTCATTACAGGCTTCAGAAGGCACACACACAAGACACAAAGAGGTACTGCTTAGAGTGATTTGTCATTAATAGAGAGGTGAGAGAAAGGTGGCTCTTGCTTGATTGATTTGTTAAGTTGTTAGTGATATTAATGAGTATTTAGTAGAGGTTTGTAAGTAAGAGGAGACATTGAATAAATAGAGATTGTTACCCAGGGGTGGAAAGTAATGAAGTAAAAAACTGAAGTAGGGCTGATAAGAATTTCACTTTCATAGTAAAAGCCAAAGTTAAATCTGTCAACTGGACAAAAGTTGTAGGAGTGAAGACGTTTCGTTGCTCATCCAAGCCGCTTCTTCAGTTCTGGCCAGATTGCTATGGATCAGACCTGGACGACTAAGGGATTACACAGACAATTTCACTTTCACTTATGCCTAAATAATTTAGTATATTTCTTCCACCACAGCTGTTATGTAGAGTTTCTATAAAGTAAACATTATAGCCTTACATATTTTATACATTTTCAACTTAGCACATATAAAGAGAAGTAGAGGTGGTTATAAACGATTATAGCTGTTAGTAGTCAATAGTAGAAATAGTGGTTATCGTGTCCTTGGGCAAGGCATAGTGGAGTTCTGGTTTCCCCCATCAGGTAAAGTCCAAGTCCAAGAAAAAAAATACCCAAGACAATAAGCTGTATTGTAAAATCTTCCAGCTAAGGTATCCTGACCAGGCATAGCTCAAGATGGTGCTCCTGAGAAGTTGCCCTGGCAGCACTGAAGGGATGGATCAAATGCAGAGGACAATTTTCCCTATGGGAAGTGTATCTCAATCCATATATACACCAAAAATATCTAAAATGAGCGCTCTTAAAAGCATTTTCAGTGTGTTTAAAAATTCAAAACAAAATAATCACCTTTTAAATATTCAGCAGATATTTTCAAACCCTCAAATTCAACTGTTAAAATTCAAAGTGTAAAATTCGCAGTAAAAAATTTTGCAGCAAAGATACAAGATGCCAAGGCATAAGCAATCGATCCTAAGTGAGTCGATCTAACTTACTAACAACCAGGAAATGCTGTAGGGAATCAATCTGATTGGTCAGAATTAGCCTATAACTATAACTATAAGCCCCGCCCAAATAAGAGAAAGGCCAATAGGAAAGAGCCTGCCTCCTCCTGCTCCTCCAGCTCCTCCGATGGAACCCCAAAGCGTTCCCGGTCAGTTGAGAGACATAGACTTTCCAGCGTCCAGGGAGGCGTCCAGGAGGCATCCAGAACAGATGCCCAAGCCACCTCAGCTGGCTAGTCTTGACGTGGAGGAACAGTGGCTCTACTCTGAGTCCTCCCATGTAGACTGACCATAAATTTCAGCTCAGCTCCTTCTTCACTACAACAGTCCAATACAGCAACTCCATCACTGCAGACACTGCACTGATCTGCCTATCAGTCTCAGTTAAAAAATTCAAATTGAGAAATTAAACTGCATTTGAAATTCAAATGCAGTTTAAATTCATCTGATGAAACAAATTATCGTCCAGGAAATTGTAGTGCACTGTATATATCAAACACATCAAATACACAGAGAAAAACACTATCCTCACAAAACTCTATGTGTAATAGTCTAGTGCGAGTATGCTGACACTGTGATGTATATTGTTGGATGTTTTACCCAAACATCGAGAACCTTTCTGCATTGTCAATACACAAACTGGTGATTGCTGTATAAAAGAGAGAAACAAATATTTATTTAACCTATCGTGACATGCGTTTCCCTGCATGCAGACAGATCTCCCTAAAAGTCCAGTCTGAAGATGGTGTCATGGCAGGCGCAGACCTCAGGCCCTCTCAGTGCGTCCGCAGCTTTGCTTTGTCCAAGTCTAAATAAACAGCTCCACCTCATAGCAGCGGGACCACCCAGCCTTCAACACCATTTTTGATTGTCAAGTTAGGTGTCAATCAGAAGATAACATTCGGGTTTAGCATTGGGCAGCACAGTTATCGCTGTCTGAACTATATTCTGCCAGATATTGCATATACTATGTACTCACAGAAGTCTCTTAAGTACTCAAGGCAAGCACAGATGTGTTCTGTAGCTGCCAGTCAGGCTGTCTGTGAATATTTTAGTACTATTATAGAAGCCAAACAAAAACATAAAATACAGTTTTAGACACTTATCTGTCACATTTTGACCGTTACTCTTTTATTCAACTAAGGCCTATAGCCTATAATTGTCTATAAGCGTCTGGGGAAAAAAATAAATAAAAAAATCTGAACAGACTGTTATTTGGAGCCATTGTATTTGCTTTACATATAAACTGAAAGGGAAATCACATTGAAAAAAAAGGACTGAAGCTCATTGTCTTGCGAGGTCATCGCTCCATCGCCTGCTTGTCTCCATGGGGATAAATAAGTTCAAAGTACATTGTGGAACATTCCAGGCAAAACAATAACATCTCCTTGGATTCCACCAGCAAAGTTGTATATGGTGCACCTTTAATAATTCAAAAGATGATAAAACTCATCGAGGCAGTTATGCTTACAAACCTTCAATATTGGCATGCACATATCTATCAATCTATCAATC
>JACM01005465.1:0-12787 GCA_000787095.1 Periophthalmodon schlosseri
TGATGTTTAGTCCCAGTTTAGTCCAAATTCTCATGCGGTGTGTATAAATAAACCCTTACACAGATAAATTGGCATTATTTTGAGTTTTTCAAAATTATAAAGTTCCCTTGAAGCTGTTTTGTACTGGAATAAAAATCTTGCTGGCTTCTATTCAAATGTGTCTGAATTTGTTTACAATATTTCAGTGGGTCTAGCCTATTTAGTCACATCATATGTAGTTTGGTTTGAATCATTGAGACATTCTCCCACACTCCTAAGACCTCACCAGCACACACATTCAGTCTTCTCTCCTCCAAAGCCTGCTCAGACACCTCCAGATGTACCAGCTGCCTTTCACATTTGGAGCAGCGGTAGCCTCTTATAGCTCTGACTCATTGTTTCACTCCATATAAAATCAAACTAACCACAACTTTTCGGGCCCGGGCTTAAAGTTTCTTGCTACCTTTTTCCAGTTAACTCCCATGTCTTCTTCTCCGTCTCTTACCAGGATTTGTCGCGTTCAGACAGCTCATAATGACCTCTGTGGTGATGGGGAAAAGAACCAGGCTAGGCTATAGAGCAGACGCTAGTTTTCGACACACAATATGGCATTAAGAATCGGGCCTTGAGGAACTGTCGAAGACGTATCTTCTCCATCACACCACAGCTAGGAAATGAGCCATTGGTTGTGACTGCTGCTGTCAGCTTGTGTGACCTCTCTGGGCTCCCAAGGCCCTCTGCGGTCCCGTAAAAGTGCCAGTCATTAAACAGCCAAGGGGGGTATAAGCGGGTCCGGCAGCTGGGAGCTGGTGGTTGGGGCTGGTGGTGCTGAGTGGGGTTTGAGGAGGTGCGAGGTTGTGGGAGAGGATGTGATGAGGGGGCTAAGCTCATATGGGGGGTGATGGATAAATTAAGATGTCATATTGATAATTAGTAGGGATGGGTGATTTATCGGTTCAGTATTGGTACTGGCCGGTATCACTACTCAAAACTGATATTCGATACCCATATTTTTTAACACTGCCCCATTCTCTGTGTTCCATTTTTGAACAGACTCATGAGTGAAAATGGAAATAGAAGAGCATTGTATGGCTGTCTGTTGGCTACCTAATTATTTAATATCCCAGATAAATACATTTTGTTATGATTTTTTACAAAATTGAAAAAGTAATTTGTGATCTTTACTTCACCTTAAGATACATTTGTGGGGCCTCGCTATGGGTTTTAAAAGTTAAGTATCGGTGTCTCCAAATATTGGTTATTGGCCACAGCAGCAGGCCAAATATCGGGTATGTCTGTATCAGCTCAAAAAAATCCATATCTGCCTATCCCTAATAATTAGCTTTTTTATGTTTTTTGATCTTTTAAAGAAGACATATTGTATGCTATATAGTTATAATCAATGACAACATCATAATATCTTGGAGATTTTAAATCACAATATTCATCTAAAATGACTTAACAAAAGACTTCTGGTTGAATATCTGTAAGCATAATCACAACAAACAACAGAGCAGTGAGCATGTATGGGGGTTGTCTTTATTGCAGAAGAATAAAGATTACTCAAACATGCATGAATCTGTCTAAATAAGCTTAAATAAATAAAAAAAATGGAAAGCAATGATAAAAGTTCTTAAAAAAACAATTTTGTATAAATTATTCAAAATCTCATCTCCCACACTCATGGCTGGTAGTATTTATGTAGCCATAGCTGCCCTGGGGCTGATGGACTGAGATGTCGTTGCTAACATCCCCTTTGCTCACCAATCATTTCCCCACACCACACTGATACACGAACAAGGTGAGGTAAGTGACTTGCCCAAGGACACAATGACTATGCTTTGGTAGGTATTGCAACTCATCCATTGTCTGATTAGATGATAACCACTATTGCTTGAGTCATGGATTGAAGTTATAAACATGAACTACAAATGCAAAGATAGCAGACAATATTTTTTAAAAGACTAACTTATTGAATTTTTAACAGAACACAAATTTGGATGAACTGACACAAACTGTACAGTTCTGCCATAATTTTGTTGTGGGTAAAACTGAAAAAAAATCCTCTTGAACACCACTTTTAAACAACCACGTACCACCTCACAGCAGCATGAGTCCTGCACTGCCCTTAAGGAGCTAGCCCTATATGTATTCATAGACTTCGTTCCATAGTTCCATCCCATAATGACTTTCCATTGGCCGCCACTTCGCCGAAGTGCACAGGCTCAATCTATCACGTGACCCCATCTAACACGCCATACCTCCTGCTCCGCGCTGACTCCTAGCATAGCCCTAATCCCGTAAATGTTTTTACAAGTCACGCCGGCACTAAGGGAGACGGACATTTAGCTGTTTACATTAGCAACCGGTGCTAGCTAGCGATCCCCTGGAGCTAAACAGTCATCAGTCAGAATGAGCTAGCTTTCCTAAACATGCTAATTATTCCGCACTTTACAGTTCTTTAGCTCGAAGATCGTTAAGTTAGTGTAAACCAAGGCATTAACCTCTGATTAGGCTCGGCTAATTTGGTGTCATTAGGCTATCAGCTATCGTGGAGGACATTTAGCATAGGCAGACTGTGGTAGAGGTGAAGAGTTATTGGTGTGAGTAATACTAAATTAATGGCATTCAAAACTGATCCAAAAACAGAGATGGGTGGTACTCAGTTACAATTACTCAATTACATTTACTTGAGTAACTTTTGAAAGAAATTTTACTTTAGAGCATTTTTTTAGCAGCATACTTTTACTCCTACTTGAATAATACTTTTATTGAAATACCTGAGTAAAAGGTTACTCTCCCCACTGTATACAAATGACTAAAGCTTAATGTTGACAATATGAAATTATTTGAGCATTTGTGTTTCTTATACCACTCCTTCAGATTTAGATTTTCTTAATTTTATCAATCCAGAAAATATCAAATTTCATGCATTATTTCATGTTTGGTTCTAATTACATAAACTTCAAATTATCAGATCTTGCAGTTACTGTTACAATTACCTGAATAGTTTCCCCAAATACTTTTTACTCTTATTTGAGTAATTTCTTGGACTTCCTACTTATGTTATTTTGAAGTTTACTCTTACTTTTTGGCTACCCTAGACCAACCAGAACCACAATCTGAACACCCTTAGATGCCCATGCCCCCCTGATTGAAAAGCCCCCTTCTATCTACCATTTCAATAGCACTGTATTTGACATGTTTCTAACTTACATGTGGATGGCTAATATTATCTTGTTACCAAATTATGTAAATTGGTGGGTTTGTTGATTAACCAACCAGAACCAGAACGACACAATTGGAAAGCCCTTAGATGTCCATTTCCCCCTCATTTAAAAACTCCAATGCTATTACTCCTATCTACCGTTTCAATAGGACTGTATATTTGACATGTCTCTAACTACACGACACAGGAAATCCAACGTCCAAGCGCAGACATACAAGAATTTATTTTGGTAATACATTGGGATAAGCATGATGGTGGGGTTTACGTGTAAATCAGGCGTATTTACGTTATTATCTTAGAGTAATGTGACTTGGGGTACAAGGCGGGCTTAGGTTTCAGGAGCCTGGATAGGGAGAAGGCTTTACAGCCACGGTCACCTCCCTCTGCCCCATATGGTGGATTGGGATGTTTTTCTTCACTCTGTCTCTGTTCATATAATGTTTAATGTAACAAGGGGAGCACTAATCTAAACTGCAGTCCTTCAGGCTTCGAGAAATCTTTCCAGGATTGGAGGCTGTGCTGAAAAACTGAAGGGAGCAGGAGACTGGTGGAAAACTATATTGAAGAGGGGGTAGTTTACTTCTATGGGGTATTAACTGCTAACATATAACATATTTAGATCACCATGTTATCTTTTATTGTTTTGAAAAGATATATTCACTGAAAACAATGTATCTTTTATTGTTTGAAAAGATATATTCACTGAAAACAATGTATCAACATGTTTTATAAGTTTCAGTTTTGTCTCCCCTCCCTTTGCTCTCTGCATTAAATCACTCCCCCTTCAGAGCGCTATCACAACACAATCAGCATGCATCCCTCTTATGAAACTACTGCATATCGCACTAGGTTGTATCATGCTTTAGAATATTTATGGAGAATTGTTGTGTGGGAGCATGGGTAACATAGGCTTGTGGGCTGAGCATCTTACAGCTAAGAAGGGCTCATCTAAAACCTTTTTGATGAAGGCACAACGCTATAACATGGTAGAAAACGAGACAAAAACAAACAATACATGATTTTAATAATGCCCTCTCTTTAATAAAAAAAAGGTAATTCATCCACAATTTTACTTTTACTAAACCGATTCTTAGAGACTGTATTGGTTTTCAGATGACATCACAACAGTTTATTTCGGCCAGTAATTGTTATAGGTGCTCTGTCCAACTTTTCTGGTGTAGGGATGCTGAAAACATTGGTAAATGTACATCATTACTGTGAGGTTGGTCGCCTCTCCACAGGTCTGACCTGAAACATGGACTGGTGAAGTACTTGCCATACTGTGAAAAAATACAGGCAAAGCAGTGGCATCTCCATGGAGACAAGCAGCTGACGCATCTTACACCAGAAACGTTACATAGTCTGCCTTTAATACAGGCAGGAGCAGCTAAAATGAATACTGTTAAAATGCCCTAATCCTAACTCAATTTTGTTGTAACATAGGAAGTTGTATGGTCTACTCCAGTACAGTATGGTGACTATTTTGGGTAGGCAAGCAGACTTGGGGTGGATATCCATATTTAGTTGATAACAATTAATAACAGCACTTTTTATACACAAACTACAAACTACTTGCAAAATTAGTATATTTATTTTTCTGACATATTAAGCCATTTGGAGAAAATTATAGAAACCTAGACCTACAATGTATATTAATATTTGTATATATTAGATTATATTTAAATGAAGAGATACTAACAGCAACCAGTGCACTAGTCAGACAGGTGCACTGTTCACACAGGTGCATGCAGGCTATAGTAAGTCTTCATGTGCCACAAACGTCACCGTAAACACAGCCCCGTGTTAAAACTGCACGCTTACTAGACTCCTCAGATGTTTGATTCCTCCATGGGTTCAGCACTGTTTGAGCCCTGTATGTAAACCTGCTGTGCTCCTCAGTACGCATGTGCAAGCTTCTAAAACAACCTGCTGTCTTCTCCAGTTGTAAAAGCACACATAGAGAGTGTAATGTGGCATGGCCTCTGTAGCACAGGAGAGCAACACAAGTTAATAACACACTGACAACTGTGGTTGATGCAGCCTGCTCAGTGGCCAGTAGGGTGTAATAAAGGACACAGTGACTTCAAACATGCTTTAAAGGCAGAAGTGAAGGGAAAACAGGATTATTTGGATATAATTCAAAACTATTTAATCAAATATTTGTTATTGATTATTTGGATATAATTCAAAACTATTTAATCAAATATTTGACACTCAATGCTTTTAGAGTTTATTGGACAAGCACCGCTTGATTGCCCTGACCGCAAGCTACTGATCTACTCTCGTTATCAGGTTCAACTCTATCATGGCCACAACTGCCTTGGTGTCACTTCACGCTGCAAGTTTCATCTAACAATAAGAATGGTATAGGTCGCAAACTTGTAAGAAAGAGCCATATGTGTCACTATATGACCCTTTGGGATAAAAACCAATTGGCTGTGCAAGGATGATCCACCTCGCTTCACTTTTCCGTCTAAAAGCTGTTTTAAAGCTGTACTAATGAGCAAAATCCATGCATGCGAATACTAATGATGTGCCAAAGGGTTTGTGAGAGCTCGGAAGTTATATTTAAATACCTACTTGACAGTTTGAAAATCAGGTACCCAGCTTTAAGCAAGGTGAGTAAAGTGTCTTACTGAATGGACAAAACAATAGCTGGAATTGAACCTCGCACCTTCTAGTTATAAAGCAACCCTTCCACCACCTGAGCCACTGTTATTTCCTCCTATTTGGGCCAGGAGTCAAAATGGGACTAGGAAAAATAGTTGTTTTCTGCTCAAAATGTATTTCTTTGCCCTGTTCACACCTCACTGCCTCCGTCTTTCCTCCTCCTCCTTCTCCTCCAGCGGACGATAACAACCACTACATCCACTCTCTCCTGCTACAACCCAGTGCCAAAGCAGGCATAGGGGATTTCACAACTCCAAGTGTGGGTGACCACCCAAAAAGTGCCATGGTGTACAAACTTTGGCTGCAGTAAAGGGCATGGGTTTCCAGGGAGATGAGGAAATGAAAAGAGAAGAGAGGTGGCAAGAGAGAGTGATGAGAAAGAAGAGAAGGTGAGATTTCATAGAGAGAGAGAAAAAAGTGAGAGTGACAGTGAGATGAGAAAGAGAGGTAGAGAATGAGGAGAGAGAGAAGAGGGAAAAGAGAGGAAGAGAGAGTGAGAGCAGAGGAAGAGAAAGAAGGTGAAGAGTGAAAAACTGAGAGAGGGGAGGTGAGGTGTGAAACAGTGAGATGAGAAAGAGGAGAGAGGGAGGTAAGAGGGAGATAGGAGAAAAAAGAGAAGGAGAAGGAAGAGAGAGTGAGGACAGAGGAAGAGAGAGATGGTGAAGAGTAAAAAAATAGGAGAGAGAGAGTGGGTAGAGAGAAATGTGAAACAGTGAGATGGTTAGGTTAGGTAGAGAAAGAGGAGAGAGAGGGAAGTGAGAGGGAGATAAGAGAGAGAGGGGTAGAGAGAAATGCAAAACAGTGAGATGAGAGAGAGAGAGAGAAGAAGGGGGGGGGGTGAAGAAGGATTATCTGCAATGCACATTAGTCCTGGACACATCTGGAGCCTTCCCGTCCATCGGAGTGGATCTCTCCTTCACTATGATTATCCTCAAGGTTTCTTTTTGTCCCACTGTTTTTTTGTTTTTTTTTTAGTTTTTCCTTGCCAAGAAGGAGGATCTTGTTTTCTGTTGATTAATTTGCTTGTCTGTTTCTGTTTCACTGATGATTTTCTAACATTCTGTTGGTTAAATCAATTATCATGTTCAGCCCTAAGAGCCAACTGCTGTTGTGATTTTGGGATTTCCAAAAATAAAATGAATTGAAATTGAATTGAACTGAGAGAGTATGAGAGAGAAAGAAAGAGAGAGAGTGAGGTGGGAGAGAGACATGTGAGTGAGATGAGAAAGAGAGTTAGAGAAAAGGAAGAGAGTGAGCAGAGAGGAGAGAGACTAAGAGAGAGACAAGGAAGGAGAGAGCAAGAGGGTGAGAAAGTGAGAAGAAAGAGTGGAGACAAAATGATAAAGAAAGGTAGTAAGAGGAGACAGAAAGAAGAGAAGGAGAGAGGGATGAAGAGAGAAAGAGAACAGTAACAGAGAGCAAGGTGGAGAGAGAAAGGAGAAAGATAGAGGGAGGGAGAGAGAAAGTTTGATTTATTCTCCCCAAAAATCAGCTGCAGATGTCAGCTCGCAGACTGGGTCCCTGCTGCCAATTACAGACGCGCACACTGGACTTTTTTGGATCCAATTTTAGACCGAATCTAAAATTTTATAGGACTTATATTTCAAAATAACAAGACAATCATTATCAAACATCCTGCTCTTGTTTGGCAAAAGTCTGCTATTTCATTCACCGGCGTGTGTTAGTTAAAGCAACACTTTCTAGAGGTGGCACGTCATCGGCATGATTCCTTGCAAATTAAAAAAAAAAAGAAAGAAAAAAACATAAGTAAAGTACACGCATTAATCAATCAAAATGCAAGCTAATGATGAGGGAACACTATTATAGCGTAGCTAAAAATCTTTAAGAGTGCATTCACACATTCCTTTTGGTCCTGGTTTGAGCCCCTTTTAGTCTTCATGTAGACCTGGTTTGGAATTGTTCTACTCCTGGTTTCAATGTGGTGTGCACCTAAGAGTTCCATGTACAGTGCATTTGACTATTTGGTTCTCTTTTATACATCAGTGGCCTGTGGCAGAAACATTCCTCCTCACCCTACCTCACAGGCAGAGCTTAGCAGACACACTGTAAAAAGCTAATATGCTAATTACCAGCAAAACAGGCCTTACTTTTTTGAGAAGTTCCCATCCATCAGCCTCTCATAACACACTCATTAGACCATGAATGTCCCACTGTCCTCTATGACCTCTGGCAGTTTTGACCCTGTGCTAAGCTAGCTCACATCTTCCGCTCTCCGTATCAAGAAGTTAGCTTTTATTAGCGCATTAAAAATAAAAATAATCCTTATTAACATTTATGGCCAAAGCGTTAAGAAAACTGTGAGCAAGTTTGAAAGATAGAAAAAAGTTTGTTATTTTTAGAGAACATGCTGGCATAGTTTTTCATTTGAGTACCAGACTCTTTTTCATGAGTGCCCATACAGAACAATACAAACTGTAACAAACAGCCCATTTGTGACAAAAGTAACAGCACTTAACACCCTTCACTATATGCCTTTTAAATTGCACTTACACGTTAATAGCACACAGCACTTTGAACATTATTTGCACTTAACAAATGAGATAATTGCACACAAAGGTATTTAAAATGTTTATTTAACTTGTCTGCCCTTTTACCCTATTTTAGATTTGGAGGCACAGTGGCATTTTAATTGAAGCTGCATGTCCTGGAGCGGAAAGAAGACAAATTTAAAGTTAACAGCTAATAATTAATTAAACTGGATATGTGCAATATTATAGTGCAATACTTGCACTATAATAAAGAAGAATGTTTTTTAGTGTTTGTGTGTGGTGTAATTTGCAGAGTTTTAGTGAATGGTGTTTTAAGAATGTTTAACTTATCTCCTGTGTCCTTGTGTCCAGGTGTCTGGTGAAACAAGTTCCCTTAAAAAGGTTCCAGGGCAGGACCAAGGCAGAGAATCTGTAGGGGAAGCATGTTGGGCATTTTAAAGGGTTTATGGGTTTTAAGTGCATTTGGTGTTTGTTTTTAGGGTTTATGTGTGCATGTATGTATAAAGTTAATTTGGTTTATTGGTTTATTTGGTTTTATGGAGGTTTAAGAGTTTTAAAGAGCTAATGTTATTTTTAAACACCCCTTTTAAGTAACACTAGTTTTATCCAGTTAGTGGGACAGTACAAAAGGGCGCTGAGACCAACACACCATGTTCTGCTGCTGGAGGAGACGCTGCTTCTCAAACCTCCATTGCACAATGCACTTTGGTAAATTATTGGAAAAAAGAAATAAAAATTCTGGACCACGCCCGTGCCACTGTCTTCTGTCTCACATCCTACCGCTAAAGGCCAGCCTACGTTACACAAACAATAAAAACATTAAAACATGCAGAGTTTTGTGAATGGTGTTTTAAGAATGTTTAACTTATCTCCTGTGTCCTTGTGTCCAGGTGTCTGGTGAAACAAGTTCCCTTAAAAAGGTTCCAGGGCAGGACCAAGGCAGAGAATCTGTAGGGGAAGCATGTTGGGCATTTTAAAGGGTTTATGGGTTTTAAGTGCATTTGGTGTTTGTTTTTAGGGTTTATGTGTGCATGTATGTATAAAGTTAATTTGGTTTATTGGTTTATTTGGTTTTATGGAGGTTTAAGAGTTTTAAAGAGCTAATGTTATTTTTAAACACCCCTTTTAAGTAACACTAGTTTTATCCAGTTAGTGGGACAGTACAAAAGGGCGCTGAGACCAACACACCATGTTCTGCTGCTGGAGGAGACGCTGCTTCTCAAACCTCCATTGCACAATGCACTTTGGTAAATTATTGGAAAAAAGAAATAAAAATTCTGGACCACGCCCGTGCCACTGTCTTCTGTCTCACATCCTACCGCTAAAGGCCAGCCTACGTTACACAAACAATAAAAACATTAAAACATTAAAAACAAGTGCAGGGGTGATTATACATGTTTATAAATGTGTTTTAAATTCATCACCTGTTATGAAATGAAGGGCTGAGTGAAAGACTGTAAGTAAAGGTTTCAAAGTGGAGGCTGAAGTCTGCATGTATATCTCCATAATCTAGAATAGAAAGAACGGTTGCTTGAACATGTTTTTTTTTTTTTTTCTGTAATTCAATGGGATACAAGATTTGTTTCTATAATAAAATTATCATTTTTAAACTACATCATTTTGAGATATGTATTTTAAAGTATCCTCAAGCCTAAAAAAATATATATTTATAGGTGAATCATTTAGTGTATAAAGATTTGTATCTTGCAGATCACTTAAATGTATAATGTATAAATGAAATAAAAACAAACTGACTTCAATGATAATTTAAGATTTTTGGGGGAATTTTGGATTTCATTAAAATCTGGCTGCAGTTTTAAAATCGCCTGATCAGCAGAGGGAGCACTTGCATACAAAGCATCATCATCTGCGTATACATGTATGAGGCTTTCTCTTAAATTGCAACCAATGAAACGAATAAATATGGTAAAAAGTAGCGGGTCCAAAATTTAACCTTGAGGCACTTCTTTGCTTAAAGTGAATAAATAAATAAATAAATAAATAAATAAACCCATCGGCTACTACTGCCAGTGTTCTGTTTGAAAGATCATTTTTGAACCAATTACATGTAGTATTGTCAAATCCAATATGCTTCAGATGCTTCAAGAGGACTCCATGAGCCACTGAATCAAAAGCTTTAGTTAAATCAGTTGTTTGACATCAAGGGCTGTGAAAATGTCACTTAAAACTTTTGAAGTTGCAGTAACAGTATTTTCACAGTAACCTTTTTTGAAACCCGATTGGTAAGACTTCAAAATGAAGCATTAATTTAAACAAATTTTAACTTGATTTGCCACTAACTTTTTAAAAACATTTGTAAGACAAGGTAACTTAGACATTGGCTGGAAATTATTTACATTTTTAGTTGTTCCACCTTTATGTAAAGGCAAAACATGTGCCATTTTCCATAATTAAATCATGTAATAGAGGTTAAATATGGGGCAGCTAGTATTGGATCAGGGTCATTAGCTCCCGTGGACTGGGTCTGCGAAGCGGAGGGCATTTAAGACCTCTATGTAGGTGAAAGGTCTGAGAGAAAAATCTGACTGCTATCTGCCAGAGGTCCAGATTCAACATAATCAAAATCAGAAGGATCACCATTATTATCCGAAACGTCACATGCAGAGATAAAATAGATTAAAAGCATTGGATATTTTGGCAGGGGCAGGTCTTATTCAGTGTTTCAAGTATTCAAGTTCCCTTACTGACCAAGGTCGAACTGATTTTTAATTAATCACATGTTAGGGCGGAGACTTTTTGCCCTCTTCCACAGTTTGTAGTATCTTTATGGACATGGGAATTACTCTGATTTTGTCATCGTAATGCAGTTGGTGCCGCTGTGATGTCCAGCGAGGATCTAAAAGGGGACAGCTCATGACTTAATACACATGGAAACTCATTCAGGTCAAGAATGTTAAATCTATCTGACAGCTCCAATGGCTGCCTCTGATTAGGACTTGCATGATGATGTGAGCACTTTCCCTTTTGTTTACGATTTGTAACTAGGGACCAGTTGTGCAAGGGAGTAGAGGAAGTTGGACCCTTTGGTTTAGCTGCACCATGACAACCCCATGTATCATGCCGTGAACATGGGTAGAGGTTAGCTGACTGCATCTAATTCATTCATCATAGCAATGGACATGGACTTAGATTTTCTCACTGTCACCACCAAGTCAAGGAGCTGCTCACGAAATTAGCTCTAGGTTTGAGTCAGTAAGGAGATGCGGTTCTCTAGTTCTGTCATCCTTGCTTCCAATAGTAGACAGCTGTCACAATGCGTCAGACTGGCGAGCAACGCTATACTTCGCACTAGGCGCAGAGGAAATTGGCTGGCTATGAACTGTGTATTTGTTAAAATCCTAATAAAAATACTATAACATAACAAAAAATCTTAAAACTATATGAAAAAGATGTACATTTACTGTGTTGTTTTAACATGCTGTGGCAGTGTCTTTCCATGCTCCAAACCCATATATTTGTTACTAAGTACAAATATGGAAGTATAGAGGTTGTGTTATAACCAGAATGTTTGTGGTTCAATCCCAGTCATGACTTCATCCTGTGCCCTTGTGCCACTTCACCCATCTTAAGTATGTCTGTAAGTATAAAAAAGGTGTGTGAGTGGAGGTGTTGGGAGAGGCCATTGGCGTAGATTGGCAGCTACACTTCAGTCAGTCATCCCCAGCTGCCCTGTGGGGTAGTGGGTGCAGTGACTAAACATTGCAATCTAAAGGGCTATCAATGTATTTATTTTTTTTTAAATAATTTTTTTAAGGGGAAACCAGAACACCCAGAGGAAGCCTATGCAGACACAGGGAGACACTCTGCACAGAAAGGCCCCATCCATGTCACCAGAGAAACAAACTTAGGACCTAGGGACCTGAAACCTCCACCATTGTGCCGCCTAGCAGAAGTAAATTTTAGAGTTAATTTAATTTATTTTATGTAAAAATGCATTGTTTGCTAACATTAAAAAGAAAGACATCAAGTGCACAATAACAATATTGCACTGCTGAACAGAAAGAGTAGCCAAAGCTGTGGTCCATTTAAAAGATTTTTAATATTTTTTAATGGACCATAATCTAAATCTTTCCAACCCAATATACCTGTATGTGGAGTTAAGTGCTTGGATTTCAGTCAGCAGGGGATTTGGGCACGCTTCACCTCTCCTCCGTTCACTACACTTTCACTCTCTTCTTCCTCTCCCCCCTCATTCTCTCCTCTCTCTTCCCTCACACACACACTCACACACACACACACACACACACAGGTTTGTGTCTACCCCGGACCCCCATGGACCCACACAGCCCCCCAGGTCCCAGTCCTGTGCCATAATCATGACGATGATGTACAGGCCCCATTAGAGTGGAGGGCCTGCTGACACAGGGGACAATAGGCC
>JACM01023916.1:0-10666 GCA_000787095.1 Periophthalmodon schlosseri
TATATATATATTTTTTTTTTTTTTAATAAGTGTTTTATAAATATAAGTGACCCTTATACTTCGTCGTATGTTTGGTTCTGGCTTGAGATGTGACAGAGGGAGTGAAGACCAGACTGATGTCCGTCTGTATAAAAAATACAGAGACATCAGTTTGGATTGGCCAGGCCCTTTGCATTAAGAGAATGAGGCTTCAAATATGTGTTTAAATTCACAAATCCCACTCAATGTAAATGTAAGACTTAAATAGTGCTTATATTTTGATTCTTGTTGTGACTACACAGTGGGTTCATTGTCGCCATTGTGTCCTTGGGCAAGACACTTCATCTACATTACCTACTCAGTCACTGTATGTATTTGGTGTAAGAAAATGCATAAGGCCAAACCATAGTCCTCAGACTTACATTAGATTGAACATATTCTCTGTTCTGTTGGGGTCAAATGTCATATTTCTTGCTTTGTTTAGTCCAGCCTCTGACCTACATTTTCATGGTGCTGTGGGCCCCGGTTTGATGGATTCACATGTGCAGAAACAGACTGACTCATGGTTCAGATAAACACAAGACAAACTCATAAGGACAGTGATTTTCAGAGTGAGGAGAGAAGGAGCTGTCAGACCGGTCCCACTGTGAATCCTGGAAATGTGAGCTCACCTTTAGTCCTGTTACCACTGACTGAAACTTACTGAAACTTACACTTGAGTCTTTGGGGAGTTTAGTTTTGTAAAAGTAATGAATACAAGTAAAGTTTGGGCATGCCCTCTCATGCAATGTATGTTTTCTTTATGTTTACTACTTTTTTCATGTTATAAACACACAGAAGACATCAGATATATGAAGTAAGATATATGAAATGATGTAGTAAAGAAAAAAATATTAAATATATTTCATATTCAAATCCTCAGAGTCCCTTTGCTTTAGGGAGCTAAAACCCTTGTCCTTCTCTCACTGAGCTTCAGGATGAAGTCTCCTGAAATGTTCCGCTTCTGGGATTATTGTTCATTTTGTGGGTTCCTGGAGGTTATGAAAAGCTTGTAGGACCAGGGGCACTTGGCTCAGGCTAACCCAGAGAACATAACTCATTTGTGGGATGGATAACTGTACATTTTGGGGGGTTCCTGGAGGCTTTGGAGCTCTGGATCCACTTGCAGCACTTGGCTTCAAGGTCAGATGATCATGATTGACAAGTGTGGTGATGATGATTGATCATGATCATGATTGACAGGCGTGGTCCATCTGTAGCAGAAAAAGAAAAAAAAATTGTCACGGGCTGAAAAACATGGAGGATTTGTGCAGAATCAATGAGTGAAGCATAAACTCTGTTCATCTGAGAGAAATGTGATTTTATCTGTAAATCACAGGTGACCAATGAGCTCCTTCGTTTCACATGTGTCACTGAAATAAACAGATCTGACTGGACTGAAATCAGTCTGTATAAAGACCAGAGTCTGGATTTGCCAGAGAAAGGTTTCACAGTATGGCATTAAACTGCTGTTACCAGCAGATGGTACCACCAGGCCAAGTCACAAGTCAGATCTGTGGAGAGTCAGCCCACTCACTGTAAGAATGCATGTTTTTTTTCCAAGGCATTTTTGAGCAATAAAAACAGCTGTCATTAAAAGTTACATAGTGTACGTTTAAAATGCAACTTAACAACAGAAACAGTTTGGAAAATATGAAAACATGATCTTGAAAATCGAGATTAATATTTTACCATTAGCTGTAGAAGTCATTGGACAGAAATACGGTCAGGAAACTGAGCCAAGGGTTTAAGTCTACTTTACTACTACAGTACTGTAATACTGTAGTACTGTGATACTGTAGTACTACAGTACTGCTGAGCTCAGTGTGGTCTATAGTGATCAGATTCAAAATGCTCTGTCTAAATATTGTCAGAAAGGTTCAGTTTGACGAGGGAAATGGTCATATACATTTTTATGAACTTTTGAATATTTGGTTAGCTGTTTGGTTTGGCTGTTTCACACTTTGTGTTTGAAAATGATCATATTTAAAAGCCAGTGGATTACTGTAGTAGGAATAGTAGGATAACTTACCCTCAAAAATAATCACAAAGACCTCGCAGTTTGCCCGGAGAAAAACATTGGACACACAGTGCCCTCTGGTGAAGAAGAGTGTGAACTGCACAAAGAAATTCATACCGAGCTACTAATGAACTGATAAGAAGTATCTACCATGATTCAAACCATTATTTATTTGTACAGGGAGAGCCTGATGAGAACACCAGACTCTTTTTCATTGTAGCCCTGTTCAATATACAGAAAAAGTATAAACAAAAAACAAACAAAACAAAGAAATATAAGTCAATTTAAAACATTAAAAACAGAAGCAGGTGTGATTATAAATGTTTATCACAAGATTATTAAAGTGCATTAGTGGCACCAATCTATCCAGTTTTGCATGTTCTTCAAATGGATTTCATTTACAAAAAGCTTTTTTTCCATTTCAGGTCTAGTGTGACCAGTCCTTAGACTTACACAGTCATGTGATCTGGTATTAAATGTTCCTGTATCAATAATGAACGAGCAGGTGAGGTATTCTGGCAGTTTTTGAAGTAGACCCTCATAAATACATTTTATATAGTGTTGTTCTCCTCTGAGTGAACAGTGATGGGTTTAAACTCATCTCCTGTTATGAAACGAAGAGCTGAGTGACTGATTCTAAAGGTTTAAAGCAGAGGCTGAAGTCTGCATGTGGATTATATTTATATGTAAATATTATATCTCAAGAATCCAGCACAGAAACAAAGGCTGTTTGAACAGTTTCTTTTCTGTAGTTTAATGGGATATAAGATTTGTTTATGTAATAAAATGATCATTTTGGTTTTAAACTGTTGCATAATTCAAAAGAAAACAACATCATTTGCATATGTAAGAGGCTTTCTCTTAAACCTGGCAGATAATTATATATTTAATACATCACACTAATTTTTAAAATAGTTTTTGATCAGAATCAGTGATCGTCCAAAACAGTAACAATATGGAAGATCTCAGATAATAATCGTACAGTACATAGTACAGATTATTGTGTTTATAATAGTATCATATTACAGATTATTGTGTTTATGATAATATCATATAACAGAGTATTGTGTTTATAATAATCTCATAGTACAGATTATTATGTTTATAATAATCTCATAGTACAGATTATTGTGTTTATAATAATCTCATAGTACAGATTATTGTGTTTATAATAATCTCATTGTAAAGATTATTGTGTGTAATAATCTCATAGTACAGATTATAGTGTGTAAATGAATGTCATAGTACAGATTATTGTGTTTATAATAGTATCATAGTCCAAATTATTGTGTATATTAATCTCATAGTACAGATTATTGTGTATATTAATCTCATAGTACAGATTTTTGTGTTTATAATAATCTCACAGTAAAGATTATTGTGTTTATAATAATCTCATAGTACAGATTATTGTGTATATTAATCTCATGGTAACGATTATAATGTTTATAATAATCTCATATTACAGATTATTGTGTTTATAATAATCTCATAGTAAAGATTATTGTATTTATAATAATCTCATAGTACAGATTATTGTGTTTATAACAATCTCATAGCAAAGATTATAATGTTTATAATAATCTCATAGTACAGATTATTGTGTTTATAATAATATCATAGTCCAAATTATTGTGTATATTAATCTCATAGTACAGATTATTGTGTTTATAATAATATCATATTACAGATTATTGTGTATAATAATCTCATGGTAAAGATTATAGTGTTTATAATAATCTCATATTACAGATTATTGTGTTTATAATAATCTCATAGTACAGATTATTGTGTATAATGATTTTATGGTAAAGATTATAGAGTTCACTTGTTCAGTTGAAAGTACTGCAGACAAAAATTGTGATGAGTTGCCTAAATATATTTGAATGTCACAAAAGGCTTTTCTTAAATAAAGGTCAAAACTGCTGGTGGTGTTTTCCAATAAGACGTAATCACATAATTCCACACCGTCATTTCAGGGTCTTATTTTATTTGAAAAGGAACAGAAACAGAAACTACTTTGGTTCAAGCACAAAACACTGAATGAAAACTATGAGCGATTTCCTTCCTCTTTGTGAGAAATACAGAGGTTTAAATGAACTCAAGTTTCTGTTTTGTGACTCAGTGCTGATATGTTTGACAAGGGAAAGGTTTGTACGGCTATGGTATAAACACAGACTGTATAAAGAAGTGGACTGAGGAAGTGTGACTCTGATTTGTCTGTTATTAATGTTCATAGCTTGATTTACAGGCACAATTGCAAAATAAAAAAAAAACAGGATCATGTAGAGCGGGTTAATACGAACATTTAAGACCAAAATGACGAGTCTGACAGCAGCAGTTACAGAGAAAGGGGACACAGTTTTTCAGTGAAAAGTGGCAGCAGTTAAGAGAAAGGGGACACAGTTTTTCAGTGAAAAGTGAACTGGAGCCAGAGTAGATGGAGCTGGAAGCGCGCCCATGAGCACTTCCTAATTGGAACACGGCGGCTAGCAGTAAACTATGTATGATTAAAAATACATTTCACAATTCTAAATATTTTGTAAAGATTTAGACAGCTCCACCTCTGTTTATCCCATGCATAGAGCTTCTGTTCCTCAAATAGATGAACTGGTTTTGAAGCAATAATTACAGTTATTTCTGTGGGGTTTTTTTTTACCTGAAGCAAAACAAAGGAACCAACAATATCTCTGTTTGTGTGTTGTGTTCACACATGTTCCTGTGTCTGTGGTATCTCTTTGTGTGTGTTGTGTTCACCTGTGTCTGTGGTATCTCTCTGTGTGTGCTGTGTTCACACATGTTCCTGTGTCCGTGGTATCTCTTTGTGTGTGTTGTGTTCATCTGTGTCTGTGGTATCTCTTTGTGTGTGTTGTGTTCATCTGTGTCTGTGGACCCCAGTGGCTCTGTGCTCTCTCTGTTTGATTTAAAGATGTGTGGTGTTTTGTGTTGACAGTATTCATTGACAATAAAAGGGTAATAAAAGTCTAAAGTTTTGTTTATGTTGTGAAATGAAAATGTGTAAAGGGTCTGTCAGAATGTATATATGTGTAAAGGGAATGTCAGAATGTATATATGTGTAAAGGGTATGTCAGAATGTATATATGTGTAAAGGGTATTCCAGAATGTATATATGTATAAAGGGTGTGTCAGAATGTATATATGTGTCAAGGGTCTGTCAGAATGAATGTGTTAAGGGTATGTCATTATAAATGTGTAAAGGGTCTGTCATTATAAATGTGTAAAGAGTAGGTCAGAATGTATATATGTGTAAAGGGTCTGTCATTATAGATGTGTAAAGGGTATGTCACTATAAATGTGTAAAGTGTCTGTCAGAATGAATGTGTACAAGGGTATGTCATTATAAATGTGTAAAAGGGAATGTTATTATATATGTTCAAAGAGTATGTCTTTATATATGTGCAAAGGGTATGTCAGAACGACAAAAAAATGTCTCACCTTCACAGACAGACAATGCTCACCTGCCCAGACGCAGGCTCACCTGCGCAGATAGACAGAGGCTCACCTGCGCAGACACAGGCTCACCTGCGTAGACAGAGGAGCCGCTCCAGAGACAGAGTGAGGAACTGCTTCTGATTCATTATGGAAAGCACTAGATCTCGGAAACAAGCCTTTTAAGAATAAAATGGATGCGCAACCCCAACCTGCTCATTTTAGACTTACCTGGTTTAGGTACAAATAGTCCCCCATTTTCCCACCCCACAGGCCTTGTGCTGGGTGCAAACAGGTCAACTCTAGATGTCTCCCTGTTTATAAAGGGCTTTAGAGAGAGGCAAGGAGGTCAGAGCAGAGCCGCTGTTCCTCCACAATAACAATACTAACTAAGGCTGTGGGCAATTAATAGGCATTAGTCACTGACATATGATAAACAGACAGCTCACGTTCCCAGTGTTCACAGAGGGACCGGTCTGACAGCTCCGTCCTCTGTCAACAAGGACTGTAAACTAAAATAACTATACTCTGAAGCTCTGGGCGTGTTTGGCTTTTATTTATCCCAGCTCTGAGTCCATAAGTCTGTTTCTGCTCATGTAAATCACACAAAACAGGGGCCCGCTGCTCTGCAAGAAAATAGGTCAGAGGGGACGAGTGAAAAAATGTTAGCCCTACAGAATGTGTGTGGCAGAGGTCCAGTTAACAAACACAACAAACAACAGTACAGATATATTGTGTAAGCAGGTCAAAATAAAGATCAGGTACAGTGACTTTAAAGCACCAGATGCCTAAAAACCCTTACACAGGTTTGACGGAGGATCTTGCTTCTGGTCAAGATGTTAATTTACATGTAAATTTGTCCTTTGCATTTGATCAATTCTCCAGTCTCTGTAGCAGTCTTCTTGGCCTGGTCCCTGTTGTCCTGGTCCCTCTTAGCCTGGTCCCCCTTGGCCAGGTCTCTCTTGTCCTGGTCCCTGTTGTCCTGGTCCCTCTTGACCTGGTCCCTCTTGGCCTGGTCCCTCTTGGCCTGGTCCCCCTTAGCCTGGTCTCCCTTGGCCTGGTCCCCCTTGTCCTGGTCCCCCTTATCCTGGTCCCCCTTGTCCTGGTCCCTCTTGTCCTGGTCCCTGTTGTCCTGGTCCCTCTTGTCCTGGTACCCCTTATCCTGGTCCCTCTTGTCCTGGTCCCTCTTGGCCTAGTCCCTGTTGTCCTCGTCCCCCTTGGCCAGGTCCCCCTTATCCTGGTCCCTCTTGTCCTTGTCCCTCTTGGCCTGGTCCCCCTTAGCCAGGTCCCTGTTGTCCTGGTCCCTCTTGACCTGGTCCCTCTTGTCCTGGTCCCTCTTGGCCTGGTCCCTCTTGTCCTGTTCCCCGTTGGCCAGGTCCCCCTTATCCTGGTCCCTCTTGTCCTTGTCCCTCTTGGCCTGGTCCCCCTTAGCCAGGTCCCTGTTGTCCTGGTCCCTCTTGACCTGGTCCCTCTTGTCCTGGTCCCTCTTGGCCTGGTCCCCCTTGGCCTGGTCCCCCTTGGCCTGGTCCCCCTTGTCCTGGTCCCTCTTGTCCTGGTCCCTCTTGTCCTGGTCCCTCTTGTCCTGGTCCCTCTTGAACAAGGACTGTAAACTAAAATAACTATACTCTGAAGCTCTGGGCGTGTTTGGCTTTTATTTATCCCAGCTCTGAGTCCATAAGTCTGTTTCTGCTCATGTAAATCACACAAAACAGGGGCCCGCTGCTCTGCAAGAAAATAGGTCAGAGGGGACGAGTGAAAAAATGTTAGCCCTACAGAATGTGTGTGGCAGAGGTCCAGTTAACAAACACAACAAACAACAGTACAGATATATTGTGTAAGCAGGTCAAAATAAAGATCAGGTACAGTGACTTTAAAGCACCAGATGCCTAAAAACCCTTACACAGGTTTGACGGAGGATCTTGCTTCTGGTCAAGATGTTAATTTACATGTAAATTTGTCCTTTGCATTTGATCAATTCTGGTCCCTCTTCCTGGTCCGTCTTGGCCTGGTCCCTGTTGTCCTGGTCCCTCTTGTCCTGGTCACCTCTTGGCCTGGTCCCTCTTGGCCTGGTCCCCCTTGGCCTGGTGCTTTTCTGGGTAAAGGTTAAAGGTTAAATGTAATAATTACATCGTGATTATTGTGGTAATTATGCCAATGGAAAAACCCACTTCTGTCGAGACAACCATCCATCATAGTCAGATATTTATCAGGCTCACAGACAAACCTGTCCTCGCTCGCTGATAAGACGAAGATTCTTACGGTAATATATCTGGACTCTGTCCAAGTTTCACTGAGAAAATGTTTTGGCCACTGTGGCCAAAGGTGCTGTGATTGTGATACTGGTGACAGTATAATTGGTATTATTTAAATTATCAATCATCTTTTATATAATTTCAATAATACTAATTATACTCTCACCAGTTTCTCTCGTTTATGTAACTATTTCAACAGTAAAACTTTTTGAACAGTAAAACTATTTCAACAATAAAATTATTTCAACAGTAAAACCTTTGTGTAACTTTTCTGATAAACAGTTGAAGGATATTATTGCTTCACTTGGAATGTTTCAGTGTGGCATTAAACTTATGGAATGTTTCACAGTGTGACATTAAACTTATCTACAGAATACAGAATACATGTTTTTAAAAGTACTGTCCAGCTATAAAAAATACCTGTATTTGAATAAATGTAATAGGTTTAATAATGTGGAAAGTAAAGTGAGCAGGTGGTGAACCCCTCACCGTAATATACAGTGGTGATGATGACGTCAGGCTAAACAAATAGGTTATAAATGCATTGTGAAAAGGTGTCCCTCAAGGTTCAACCTTAGGCCTGATTCATTTTCATACAATAAATTCTGCATATTTAGGTTAAATAGGCAGGACGCGGTTTCACAGTGTGAATGCACCAACTGGGCCTGTTTACACATGAACAAATACATGTTTAACATATTCAGGTGAGGGCAAACCACAAAGATGGGCTCATAGAGTTGAGTCAGTATGAACCTGTATAGGGCTCATAGTTTCATGAGCTCAATATAAACCTGTATAAACCTGTATTTTAAACCAGATCGATCAACACAGCACAACTCTCACGTCTAAATGTCACTTTTAACAAACATATATTTTAAATATATATTATGCTAATATGTTGCTGGTCCAGCGGTAGTTCTACCCCTTTTACTTGGGGGAGTCCTGGTAATTGTGGTCGCATTTAAATCTGACCTAAATATAAATATATATTATTTATGTAGGCCTATGTCAACTTGAAAATTAGTGAAATTTGTGTGAATTTATATATTTTATTTTTTCCTTCAGCAACGAATAAAAAGAGTCAACTGATTATAGTTTGTTATGTTTATTGAGGTGATAAATACAGTATGAGGCAGATACAATAGTTCACATAACAGACAGACGTTCACATTAAAGGTGCTTTAAGTTCACATTACATGTAAGAAAATAATTATTTACAGATAATTATTTACAGATAAAGTCACTTAACACGGTTAATATTAATATTGCACATGGCGCCGATAGAACATAAAAATAAAGACAATTACTTTGTCCTGGACTCATGGCACTGAGCAGCTTCTTTAGACGTACGATTCTGTGCATTCTAGGGCCACATCTTCAGAAGGTCAGATGAAAACCTAAAGGGGCACTATATTTTTAAGTGCGGGGTTCAAAACCCCCTTTTGTCCATGAACATGTTCTTTTGTCTGGAATGTTCCACAGAACGGCATAAAACTTTGCAATCACCACGGAGACAAGTAGGTGACTCCACTAAACCAAGTATTTTTAAATGAAGAAATGGGCTCAGTTGGTGTAGTGTTTGTACACTGATTTGAAGGTTGGCGGTTCAAATCCCACTCTCAACATCATTTGTAGAGCTGTCAGATCCACTGACCCACAGCTTGGCGGTGCGGTTCCAGCTCCCACAGATGAGTGCTGTGGTTGTGTCCTTGGGCAAGACACTTAATCCACCTCACCCCCAGTGTCTGTGTACACTGGTGTATGAATGTGTGTGTGAATGGGTGAGTGGTTCCTTGATGTAAAGCGATTTGTTGATGCCAAAAAGCTGACCTGTCCCTTTTAATTTGTCTCTGCATTATTGAAAACTCTAAAATTATCTCAAGTTATTTACGCACAAAAAGGCAGAAACCTTCACTGTTATGGTACAAACATATGCAGTGTTCACAGAGGAGGCCAGACATTCTCAGGTTTGAGGTACACATACGGAGAGAAAGACTCCATCCCACTGTCAGCCCAGTTAACCGGGTGATAACCGTCTTCGATGTTATCTTCATAGAGTGGTTCTTCAATGCTAGCGTGCTCGTCTTCATCAGAGCGCAGTCCGGTGCTGTCTCCGCGGCCCCTCCCGTCCTCTTCCTCGCTCAGGCCGCTGTGGCACTGCACGCACACCCTCTGCCTCTTGGTGGGATGGATGTTCCCGATCACCGCGCGCTTTCGGGAACAAACTCCACAAACCAGGAACCCGCATTTCCTGCAGTGGTGTCGACGGTGAGTTACGGTGAACTTCCGGGAGCAGCGCATGCAGATGGCGGAGGCGGGGTCCGGAATCCAGGTAACGGCGAACGTGGAGCTGGGTCTTCGGTCGCTGCTCTGGAGGAGGCGGGCTTTGCACACCTCGATGTGCTCCATCCAGGCCTGCTTCTCGTCTGGAGACGCTGCGGAGACGTAGAAGGATTTACGGGGAGTTTTGACCAACCACTGGTGCCTCATCTGGAAACCATTCTCCAAGTCCTCCAGCTCAATGTCCTCTGCAAACACAAAATGAGACAAGTTTAAAACAGTGAAGATGGATCGGGAGATACCACAGCAGAACAGCCAGGTGAGAACACCACACGACTGAACAAACTGACCAGGTAATGAGATAAACAACAGCACATGAGTTTTATAGATATAGATTAGAGTTTAACCATCAGCTGTTAAACTACAATTCTTTTTGTATTTTAACTGAGCAATGACCTTAAACTGCCTCTAGGGGGCAATGTAATAAAGTTACAAGTTTTAAGTTTTAGGGGTTTTTTTTATAACTTTATCTATAACTTTATTTATTGATTGATATTTAGTCTTTAAAAATGGCAGTTCCTCTTCCATCCAGACAGAACCATTTCAGATTTATTTGACAATGGGGTGGTCCATGGAGTGTGTTGAG
>KN478973.1:0-11898 GCA_000787095.1 Periophthalmodon schlosseri
ATTATTTTATTTTATTTATTGATTTTTTATTTATATTATAGTTATATTTATTTATCAAATTAATATATCAATTAAGGTGGTGTTTTTATTGTTCATAGTGTCCGGCGGTCGTTATTTTTCTGGTCATTTGCATTTGCCGGCTAACATAACCTCAGCTCACAACACCATCGAAACAGCATCGAAAAACGGAACTTAAACTTATTAAACATTTTAATACGTTGTTTTTGGAGCAAAACGATAAAAAAGTAACATAGTGGTCTAAATATGTTATGTGTTAGTAATTAATATTCCATAGAAGTCTACCCTCTCTTTAACATCTGACAGATGACTGAACTGAAAAATGAATCCAATAATCCCATACAATATTGCAGTGTTTGAAACTGTATAAAAAGGTCATACAGTTTTGATTTCATGGTGATTAATTGTAAAGTCCCAACATCAGTTTTCTTGTACAAGTGACATTTTAGGTCACAGCTCTGTTGTCTGTCACCATGTACTCACTACTGGCCCATATATTTCACAGCAGATGACAAATTCTGATCAATATTCCTAAAAGCTATGCAAATGGAAGGCTTTCGCAGCAATCATCTGATCTATTTAATTCATCATTTTTGTCAGATTTTGTTTTAAGAGAACTTTCCTAAATCGTTCTTGCTAACGAGACAACCAAGCACTTACAAGATTTGCATAACAGCAGTAGTATATTTTTGATAATTACTTATTAGAGAAGAAATAGCATGATAATACACTTGACCTGACCAATATGTCTGCCTCATTTTGGTGCTGTGTGCAGATAATGAATAAAACTGTTTTTAATTGGCTGGCAGGATTGCTGAAATTCTCTCACAGGAGCCCCATTGATTATTAATATGTATTCTGCATCAAAGAGCCAGCTGCCACTCCGATCACAGCTCAGAAACACGCCAATATGCTACAGGAACAACTTTCTCTTTCACGTTTTCACAAAGCACTAACAAAATATCTCCCCGAATAACAAGCGTGGAAGGTGGGACTCGCCTTGTAGATATCTGGGACAGCCGATTCCTGAGGGCCACGCAATCTTTTTAGCTTCTTGAAGAGCTGTCAAGAGCATATGGCTTCACAGTCTCCATGCACTATTTTGTATTTTTAAGGCCAGTGAGACATAAAGAAAGGAAATAAAGGTGGACTGTGTAACTTATATGGTGGGCGGTTGCCTGTCTCCATGGAGATGTTATTGCTTTGCCTGAAATGTTCCACCCTAAGGGATTAAACTATCTTGCATTTATTCAGCTACTGTACCTGATTTTTACTGCCTTAAACATGTGAGCAAAACTAGTTGATTTTAAACAATGTGCAGCGGTCCAAACTTGCTAAGCATTTTTCGAACACATTCCTTAGCGTCCTAATTATTCACCGCTTTTTCACAGCTTTCTGAGGTCAGAGCGGAGTTTTGCCGTCATGATAATGCTAACAACAGCATGCTAGCAGTGCAAAAACGTACTTCTTGGTTCGCGGATGATAAAAAAATGCTTTATAATTAGATGCAGAAAGCACACAGCGGTCTCATTTTGACTTATATGTCTGTGCATGTACACCCTGTATTGCATCAGTAGTTCAAGTTATATATCTAGTTTTTCAACAGTTTTTACCACTGGCGCCCCACTGTGGCACCTGGCATTTCCAGCATTCTCCCATCCAAGTTCTAACCAGGCCCAGCCCTGCTTAGTTTCTGAGATCTGATGAGATCAGGCCTTGACCAGGAGGTTTGACCACGTATATAGAGTAAGGAGTCTATTCGTTCCTATCAAAATCAAGTTTGAAATTTTAGTATGGTGACAACACTATTAGCAACGCACTGCTTTCATAATTCTGCATAGGCCAAAGTCCATAGCCTTCTCCAGCTGGTGTATCACTGAAAGCGCGAGTGTCCGTGTTGTGTGTGTGAATGGGAGTACAAAGGGGAGCACGTGTGTCCACTTTGTCAGTCGTGGTGAATGGAGCGCGCGCACAGACTCGGGAATGGTGCCGCAGCGTGGACTATCGATTGGAAAAGCTTTCATTTTCCATATGAGGCAGTGCGGGTGGCCCCGGGCTGCAGTGGGTCAGGCCAAGTGTGGTTACAGTAAGCGGCAGATCTGTGTGCAGAGCAGAGAGGAGTAACACGGTCGTCATCCCTACAATATGAATAATGCAGGAATGGTAAGTAGGGATGAACCATTTGGGAAAAATATCCAATTTTTTGGCGATTAGATTTGCGATTTTTCTGTTAACAATAGGATTCTGCTCAAAGTTCATATTTTAAACGTCTCCAGAAGAATTGGCGAACTAATACAACAATCACATTTCAGAACATGTTTGTACCGATCTAAACTAGGGCTGAACGATTTGAGAAAAATATCTAATTGCGAAAATTGTGAAAGCATTGCAATTTGTGATTTGTTTTAATAATGGGATTCCATTCAAAGTTAATATTTTAAACGCATCCAGAACAATTGACAAAGACTGAAATATGAACTGACAAATTAATACAAGAATCACATGTATTTCAGAATAGTTTGTACTGATGTAAACTAGGGCTGAACGATTTAGGGAAAATATCGAATTATGATTTTTCTGTCAAGCATTGCGGTTACATTTGTGATTTATATTTAACAATAGAATTCTGTTCAAAAATCACATTTGAAACGTGTCCAAAGGCAAAAATATGAACTGACAAATGGATTACAAGAATCAAATTTCAGAACATGTTTGTACAGACCTAAACTACAGGGTTGGCAGTTTTTCTACAAAATATCACAGGATAATTTGTTGCAGTTTGCAGTTTGTTAATCTGTCTATTCAAATTGCAATTTTTGATTCAAATGTCTTTAATCTTGCAGCCATAATGTTAAGCAACAGCGGTGTTTATATTTACTATCTTCTTGTCTTGTCTTGGGAAAAAGACAAAGTGTAGCAGTGCTTGTTATGGTGGGGCTGTCTGCTGTCAGTTGTAAAAAGTCATTCCTGGCAGTTATCAACAAGTGATGGAAGATCAGAGTTTTGTTTCTCTCCCTACCCACAGGGATTTGTAGTTTTTACTTGATTTTTCAAAACGATGCTCATGAATTTTGTGTATTTCAACCTTTTTAATAATAATCATTCTATTCATGGTCTCAGGTTCCTGTTGTAGGGGACATTTTGAGGTTTTTTAACCATTCAAAAGATAAAATATTTTGTCTTAAGCTGTTAATTGCCATGGCAACGGCCCTAATTTTTCCATCAGTGTAGAGGTTTGCATACATATGCTTGGGAAACACAAACCTAGGTGCATAGGACAGGTGTCAGTAATCATAACTATTGTCTCAGTTTTTACCCAACCAAGTTATGCCACACAACCATTTTGCATTGGTGGGTAATATATTTTTCACACAAAGGTTAAGGTGAGGGTCAGGCTTAGGAACAGTTCATTTGGTTAAGGTTAGAGTTTAGGGACAGGTTAGCTAACTGGGTCTTGGCAGAAAAAATGACACCTGCTGCTTGGGTCCAACCAGGAAGTATAATTTTAAACTTCGCTAAAATAGAAAAGAAAAAAACAAGGCAAGATTTGTAGTAAAATCTTAAATATAATACTGTTAACTATGTTTTTGTGACATAAGTTGTTTCACCTGGCATATGCTCTTTACACAATGAATTAGCTGCATTTAAACCCAGTGTATAAGTGCATAGACCTGAGTACAGAGACCATGTTTGTAAGCCCCTAATCCTTGTTTACTGTGTCTGTAGATGTGCCTCTTGTGACTGGAGCTTGTGAATGAGCAGGTGTGGAGGAGCGTGACGCTGACTGGGCTTATAGCGTGTGGACTCTTATCACATGTGGAACAACCCTCTCCCTCCTCTCTTCTCCCTCCGTTCCATCTTCCCTCCTACTTCTCTCCCTATCACTCGCTCCCCTCATCTCCTCTCCCTCTCTCCATTCGCTCTCATATTCCATCTCTTCCCCCTCTCTCTCTCCCTCTCTCCCTCCATCCCATCTACTATCCTTCTCTCCCTCTCTCGCTCCACCCCCTCTCCCTTCCCCCTTCTCTCCCTATAACACCCATCTCTCATCCCCTCTCCCTTTCCTTACCTCATTTCTCCCTCCTCTCTATCTCCATCCCATCTCTCTTCCTCCTTCTCTCCCTATCACACCCTCCTGCCCTCTCTCCCCCCAACAGTAGTCTCTCCCTACCCCTCTCTGCTTCATGCTTCCACGACCACCTCCCCACTTTTATCTGAGCTGCTCGTCTCAGTCTGGTTCCTTTCTCTCCAGGGAAGGCTTGTCACGTCAGGTAGGTTTTGGGTGGACCTGCCTGCGCCTGCCTCCACTGTCCCCCTCTGCTCCTCTCTATGGCCGCTGTTTTCACATACATGCATACATAGCGCCGGATCCATGCACACGCGGCTCCGCACGGTCATGAATTATTCACTTTGTTTTCACTGGGCTGGAGAGTGAGAGATGGGGTTTGAAAGAGAGCAGGCTGTAGCTTTTAGCTCCAGATATGTGGACCTATAGCTTCTTAGGATTCTAGTCCACTCTCTCCATGTTCCTATTGGAGATTATGGTATGTACTGCTCATTTAGCGAGCTGGAGAAAACCTGTTTGTATGCTAACACAAAATAATGCTAGGGTTGTCCAGTTAATCATTGCATGCCTCCTGCCCAGCTCAAGCCCTCGTTGTTGTTGTTTCTATTATGTTGTTATTGTTTTGTCTGTCTCTTGTAGTGTTGTCACGATACTAAAGTGTCAAAGTCGATTTTGATATTAAGGAATAGACTCAATACTCAATACAGATTTCAATTGCCACAATGTTAATTAAATACACTAATTTAGATAGAATAAAATGTCATTTTCAGCATTAAATCATAGTACTTTCTTTTATATTATTATTATGTGGCCTTATATCTGTGTGATCCCTCAGTCGTCCAGGTAGGTTCCATAGTGAACACATACTTTGTGGTCTTGGTCTGATACAGTTGAAGATCATTCTAAAGCTGTTCAGGAAAGGTTCATTTCTGTCCTGTGAATGTGACTTTTTTAGTTTAGTATCTGATTTTCCCTAGTCTCTTATCTCCTGGCATAAGCACCTGTCTATATCTGTCACATGCACATGTATGTAACATGTCTCACATCAATTAGAAAATTGTGATTGATCAATTATGGATGTGGTATATATTGTTGCCAGTATTGGTATCTGCTGATATTGATATTCAATACTGATATCGATATTTGATACAGATATTTTTCCAGTCTGTCCCATTCTCTTTGTGCCCATGTGCCATTCCGAGAGTGTCCTCAATGCTTCAGATTTGTCTTTTTGAACTAATGACTAAAATAGAAATAGAAGTTATATGGCTGTATGTTTACACAAACATCTAATAAATTATTTTATATCAAAGATAAATATAATTTTATAATTATTTTGTTAATACTTTTACAAAAGTGAAAAGTTAATTTGTGATCATTACTTCAACTAAATACATTTGTGGGCCTTGCTAAAAACAAAAAACAAACAAAAAAAAAAGCTAAATATTGGTTATTGGCCACAAGCAGCAGGAGTAATATCGGATATTGCATCGACTAATAAAATCCAATAAAATCCATATGGGCCCATCCCTACAATCAATAAGGAAAGGCATGGTGATTACACATTTAGTCATCACCCAGCCCTAGCTACAGTCAAATGTGACCTAATTTATGAGATGTTTCATTCAATTTTAATATTAATGTGAATAATCAGAGTAATAGCTTGTAATACCAAAGCTGATTCATTTCAATATAATTAGTCAAAATAAACAAGGCTGACACTTGTAGCTTCACAGAACCTGGGGTGATCAGACCCAGGGGTTTGTTTTCAAATTTAACATCAACAAACACTGTTAAAAATAATAATAATAAAAAAAAACAGTTAGAAAGCATTTGTCCAGCTACTACTGCCTGTTTCAGATTTCAGATCTCCTCCAAAGATGGAGCCCACTCACTGCATGATGCAATTCACAGAAATTTTACCCAGACATTGCCCCAGTAGAACATATATGACTATAAAGCTCTACAATTGTTTTGGGAAGCATCTTTGGATGGTTAATATTGGATGGTCATTTAAAGGTGCACTATGTAACTTTTCTAGTGGAGAGTTCAGATCTATCTCCATGGAAACAAGCCAGTGGCATCACCAGGCCAAGTTACAGGTCAGGTCTGTGCAGAGGTTTTTTTGTCTACTTTTAAGCAATAATATTTGTGTTAACAGCTACATTCCAGGTCATACTGTGGAACATTCCAGGCAGACAATAACATCTCCATGGAGACAAGCAGGTAGCAGATCCTCCACCATAAAAGCTACATAGTACACCTTTAAATTTTTTGTTTTGCGTATTTGAGATGTTTTTTTTACCACATTTTAATTTTGACAGATGCCCTTCCTTCACAACCCTTCACCATCTGGACAATATGGTTTAAGTGTCAGTCAGATGTTAATCCACTACAACACTGCGTCTGAAATGACATTATGGCAGTATAACATGTCACTTTATTTGGTCGGTTTTAAATATACTGATTATTTGTTATAGACTTAAGAAAAAAACATATTGTTAATGGTGCTGTACCTCCTACAACTTTCTGTCCAGTTGACAGATTTAACTTTTGGCTTTTACTATCAAAATAAATACATACAATTCAAAAACACAAATGGGGAAATGGGTCTTGAACCTCAGTCTTCCACATCTAAACTGAATAACTTGCCTGATGAGCTAAACCTCCACTCAAATATGTCTGCTTGAGTTTGGCATTTAAAAAAAAAAAGCCATGAAAAAAATGTTTTTTGGGCTGTTTGTGCAAAAAAAGGCCTGCAAGCTCACATCAGAGAAAAAAAAAAAAGCAGGGGTGTACGGGCTTTATGCGGGCTGCCCCTGGTGAAGTCTCTAGCCCTCTGACTGAAGGGTGTTTAGCTTTTAGCACATGGCTTTTCCTAAAGGAGCGGAGGCACCTTTTCCTCTCACCACTGTCTTCCGATATATTCCCAGGGTCTTTGCAGCTCAGAGCTGTAAACATGAATTGGTTCATAGTTGAAAAGTAAAATTACTGCATTGAAAATGATTGCATGGGCGTGGAGCCTCATTAAAATGCAAAATGTGGTTACCGCAGTCACTTGAGCCTGTATTGTAATATTGCGGTTACCACAACAGCCCTGGTGGTACAAAGTTATTCCTCCCGTATTTTATTAATTCCAAGTATCTTAATTATTCACTGCATTGAGTTCATAACTTTCAGAGACCAGAGTGGAGTTTTTGCGTGACAGTAAAGCTAACAACAACTAGCATGCTAACATGCACCTCCTGGTTATCAGACAATAAAACGCTTTATAACTACAGGCAGCCAGTAAACAGCAGACTTATTTTGACCTCAAGAGCCGGACAATAAACGCTTTATAACTACAGGCAGCCAGTAAACAGCTGACTTATTTTGACTTCAAGAGCTGCTTATACAATGTATCTGTACTGGGGCAAGACACATTGTGCTCAAATATATGGGAAAAAAAACCTGGTACAAACTCTTTTTCTTTTTTCATGAGTCAAATATATGACTTTCAACACAGTACTCCATATACCACAAAAATTTTGTTATATATTTGTTCTAGTTGTACCACAATAGTTTCACCACCCACCCTTAAGTATTACATTGACATTTGTATAGTGTTTGATGACTGTAGCGTTGGTTTTACTATTCTTTACAAAGGAGGTGTCTTGTCTTATGATCTCATATACAGCCTGTTGCTTTGTCCTTGGTGGTCTGTTCTCTTAAGGGGTTATCTAAGGTCAGTCCCACATGTTTGCTCTGTATACCACACAGATATGCCACTGTCACTCACTACGTTTACATGCATTCCCAGGAGAACCGGATAACTGGCCTAGTCTAATTTAAAACAATGTATCGCAATGCATGTAAACCCAGGAACTACGACCGAGGTGTCGTGAATCGAATCTCAAAGATCCCAATAACATGTCTGGAGAAGCCAATACGTACTCAGATACCCGCTGCACGTAACTGTGCAGTCTGATTTACATTAAGCGCAGACTAAGAGAGGCATTCAGCTGCACGGGGTAAGGAACAGCCAGGAAAATATTAGACATTTACTCACTTAGCGATCAGGAGTGATGATAAATTCCACCGAGCACTCACCGAGCGCATGTTATGTTAAAGTGAAGACTACCAGATGCTCAACATAAACGAGATGCCGCTTATGTCTGCCAAAAGTGAGGTTATGTGCATGATAGCCATTTTTATTAGCAATTTTAGCTGGAAATTTTAATGCTTATGCTAAATTAGTAGACACTCTTGAATGTCTTGTAACCCCCTGTTGACTGCGTTTACATGCACAGAGAACAACCAAATCCAAATCGTCTTTGCCCCAAAACTTCTCAGAACTTTCTTGTCCCAGTCTACAGCAGGTCAAAAAACAGAATGGAGGGATGGTAGTTTATCATCAATGCTGATCTGAAATGACTGAATAAACGTCCAAACACGTGTCTAAAATTTGCCTAGTTGTTTCTTACCCTGTGCAGTTGAACGCCTCTTCTAGTCTGCACCTAATTGGACTGCGCTGTTACATGCTGCAGACTTCTCCAGATGTGTTTATTGGGATCATTGAGATTTGATTCACTCAGTCGTAGTTCCTGGGTTTATACGCACATTTGAAAAATCTGTTAAAGTTGGACTAGGCCCATTTATCAGCTTTTCCTGGCGTGCATGTAAATATAGTAACTGTGCCTGTGGACTTTTGATAACTTTGTAAGAACGCATGGGAACACTCTATTACTCTATCAGCTTTGAGTCTTTTCATTTGGGACACCACCGGTTTAGCTTAATCATTTATAGAGCTCACATTCTTTCCGGCATGAGAACGCTGCTCGGTCAAACAGTGGGCAGTTAAAGTGGTAGTATAGTTAAACACAAAGTTAAACCTGTTAGCTGGACAAAGGCGGGTGGGAGTTGTGGCTGTGTGAATGTTTTAGTAGGAGCAGTATTGACAGAAATAGTAAAGTGTAAAACCAGAGCTGTGTGACATTGATCCATGCTGTTTCTGATGTCACCACAGTCAATGAACACACTGCCATGTGTTGTGCTCAGGGGGTTATGGTACATGTTATAATGATTTTAAAGTGTGATTTCAAACATTACACATAATTAGAAGATGAGCTGCTTTAATGTTTTTCTTAATAATGTCATATCTTTTTACAGCATTGTTTACGTTGCAACTGATTTAACGGTTGGTTGTTTATCGGTCCTATGCTTAGTGCTAATCACATTAGTAATTCACACGCTCTTATGTAATCCATTTTGTTTGCCTTATCGCTGTGTGTTGTTATAAAGTTGTTATATACTTATCTGCTCTTTGTGTCTCCCCCTCATCCTCCCCTAATCCCCTAATACCCCTCCTCTGCCCCTTCCCCCCTCCCTTCTCCTCTATTTCTCTTTCTCTTTCTCTCCTCTCTCTCTTCTCCTCTCTCCTGTCCTCTCCAAGCCCTGCGATGTGTGCTGCCAGCGGTGTGTGCGTAGAGCGGGACTGACATCCATGTGCGTGTGGAGAGAGAGCGGTAGACCAAGCCCCTAAAACGGAGCATGCCTCTGCGTCCGGCAGCCGGCAAACATGAGCCACCCAGCCCTCCACGGCAGGAGCAGCGGCAGGAGCAACAGCGGCAGGAGCAGCGGCACGCACAGCCCTACACGCACGCAGCCAACGGCAGCCAGGGGGGCAGCTCCGACAGCTCCAGGGAAGAGGACAGCGCCATTCCCTTTCCCAGCGCCGGAGTCGGCTTCCGTCCCGGCGCAGAGCGGAGCCGCGCTGCACCCATGGAGGAGCCAACAGGCAACACGGTGGTCATCCGCATTGGAATCCCTGACCTGCAGCAGACGGTAAGAGAGCCCAGCTCTGCCTCTGTATGTGCCTTTCATTAAAACAGAACAATGTGTTTAATGTTTCATTCATCTTACTTTATTCTGCCATGCCTCTCTGTGCACACTTCATGTCTGCTCTCCTGATGCTCTCAGCCCCCTCCCCACTCCAGCCCTCTCTGTTATATCTTATACATCTACTATTCATTAACCATGTTTTACTTGAATGGGGCAACTGTTCACTCAGCTGTTGGCATGGTACAATATGGACACATTTGCATATAATATGTGCCATGATTGTATGATTGTCATTTCCATCTAATCAGTTCAACTTCTTCTGAGAGCCCAGGAGCATTGAGATGCAGTAGCGACATGTGCTGAGTACATGGAGGCTCAGGTGGTTACACTCATGTGTGTGTTTCTGAGTTCTGAGAACATCAATGACCAGGAGAGGGTTTGATGTGTTGTTGCTGATTAGCTCATTGTTGTAACATGTCTGAAAAGAGCCATTGTATTCAAGCAAAGCACCGGCAGCACAGCCTTGGAATAAGGATGGAATGTAAAATGAGTCCACACTGAGAGAAAGAGAATTCCCCAAAGATGCTGCAGAATTGCTGCCTGCGAACAGAAATGGGTTTTTATGAGCTCAGACACGTCCAGAGCAAAGAGAGAGAGAGTGGACAGTCCAATCTGCTGAAGACCTGAGCAAAGAGAGCAGGATCTATTACATAATGTCCTAGACACAACCTCACTCATGGTCAGAGACTAACAGAGGAGAAAACCTACCTGTGTTCAGAGCCTCACACCTGTGCTGCAGGCCATCCTGTATCACTGTGGACCTTATGGAGCAGTCTGAAGTGTCCCGTGTCTCTCTCTGTATGTGAGGGAGCAGATTACACTAGAATAGAGCCTCAAGCAGGATTACATGTCTCCTGCTGGGATCAAGCCTGGATCAGGAGAAGGATCCATCAACGTTGCTCCATGTAACACTTTCTGTCTGAACTTTGAGTGAGGTAAAAATGAATATTGTGGTATTCTTCAGCTGTTGTAAAGTACCTGTAAGGGCGGGTTACTTACTCAACTCAAATCCTGGCATATATTACAAAACATGTACAAGTCCGATTGTGGTTTGGGCAGATTTATAGTTTATTATTTGCCATTCATCACTGCTCCAGCCACTCAATCTTCTATTGCAATTGGAGCAAAGACAGACAGCTTCCCAATACTGTAAATGGGTGTCATTCATCTTTACAGGACCAGAGGAGACACTGTTAGGTCTATGTAGTCTGGCCCACCTGAGTGCACTCCTCTAGTGGGCACTTACTAGGGCAAGTGGTCTCTTTTCAGTCACTTTAGCCCATAAGTTTATATCATTTATTCCCCCATGTGCTATAAACTGATTAAAGTCTGAATTGGACTTTACTTATTTTCATGCAATGTTGCATTAGCTTTCTAAATTGATGCTGCTTGCTTTGTTTTTAGTGGTCATTTGAATCTTTCACTGTAAGCCAGGTTTCTAGATCAGGGAGGCTAAAATGGTAAATGGTCACATTTTTATGGTGCCTTTCTACCTTCAAGGCATTCAAAGTATTTTACATTAAGGAACCACTCACCCCACCCATTCACACACACACATTCACACAGCAGTGTGCACAGGCAGTAGGGGCCAGGCAGGTTAAGTGTCTTGCCCAAGGACAACAGTATTCATCTGAGGGAGCTGGAATCGCACCTCTAAACTGTGGGCCAGGGAATTTGGCCACTCTAACAACTTTTGGATAAGAGGGCAAGCACTCTACCCTCAAGGCGGCATATTGAAACATGTTTGAACTTATTTGAAGAGGAGAACTACAGACGAATGAAATTCAACTTTACTTTGACACTGTATCGTTAATAATACTTGGAACATTAGTTTTAGGTCTGTATCACAGTGCAATGAAGTGTTAGTGAGTTTATAGTGATTGGATTACTTAAATGTACAGTGAAGAATACCGCCTATGTTTGGTCCAATTCAG
>KN478973.1:15447-37478 GCA_000787095.1 Periophthalmodon schlosseri
AAAATCTATTATTTATTACATTTTATTGTGTTACTTTTATGCAATACTTTTGACTGGTTGGGTTTTGGTTGAATTTTTGTCTGCTTCAACTCCTGTATGTGACTCTTTTATTATCAATTTGGTTTTAACGTTTTGATGAAAGGCTAGCTATGGGCCAGGACAGAGATTATTCATTACACTATTCATTTTTAGGAGTGGACCCGGAAGGCCATTTGTAATGTAGATTGCTTATTTAAAATTTAGTTCCAAGGTTGAAACACTTGCAGAGGGAAATGTGTGAATTCCTTTGTGTTTTCAAATGTAAAACCACCCAGGTTTGTTTTTGATGCTCTGAGCCCCCCCTGCCTTTGTTCCCCAAGTCACTCCCCCTTCAGAGCGCCATCACATTACAATCAGCGTGCATCAGCATAATAAAACTACTGCACATCGCATCGGGTTTGTGAAGTTGTAGTGGGCTGTTTTGGGTGACGTAAGTTTATGGGCTAAGCTATGGGCTGGACAGAATCGCACTGCTAAGCACAAAGAGGGTTCGAATAGGGCAAGATTTCTCAAACATGCATGGATGACACATAAAACCTCTTCAGGCATGTTTTTGATGAAGGAACAACATTACAACATCGTAGAAAGCTCCCAACATTTGAGTTCCAATGCGCTGTCCAGCATATGAGATCCCAGGCATAGCGCGCATGTTTTCAGTGAAGTACCAATCATCACGTTCACAGTTTGAGCTTATTTCAATCACAGCACAATGATTAGCCCACCTGAACAGTGTTAGCTTTTTGGCTGGAAAACCATGTGCCACTCTTAATCTATCATCCACACACAGCCAGTATTTCATTTAATCTTATTGGCTTAGTTTTGTCAAATTCCAGTTTGATCTTCTTATCTTCTTGTCCCATTATTCACTACATTTTGCTGTACTAGGGCTGAATGATTATGAAAAAAATCAAACTGCAATTTTTCAGACAAGCATTGCGATGAAATTTAGATTCGTGATTTATGTTTTTTTGTGATTTTTTTTTATTTTTTTATTTTCATGTTCATTTAATAACTGCAAGGATGAGGAGATGCATTACAACTTGGGACCCAGTATTTTTTGATAGATAGTAAGTCTGAAAATGCCTTTGAAACACCCTCCCAGAAAGCCCAATCCTAGAAAATATGTAATATATGTATATATGTCCCTGTTATATTGAGATCACAAAGGTTGCGGTTAGGGGAGGGATTTCATTTTGAATAATACATTTGGAGTAAAATATGTTGGTGGAGTATAACATGATGATTAGGATTAGGATTGATTGAAGGATTCTGTTCAAAGTTCACATTTTAAACACATCCAGGGGCATTCAAATTTGAGGGAAGACTGAAATCTGAACTTTAAACTAATCCAAGACTCACATGCATTTCAGAACATGTTTGCAGAGGCCTAAACTACAGGGTTAGCAGGTTTTAGAGAAAATACAATATGTGTTAGCGAAATAATTTCTGCCCTTGCGACTTGCTAATCAATTGCGATTTTCTTTGCAGCCCAATACTGTACTGTAGCACTTAACATTGTATAGCAAAGTCAGTGGGCTAAGTTGGGGCAGGCTCTCTCCTTTGGTGTTGCGGGCCTTTGTCCACTCTTTGCTGCAGTCTGTATTGTGTTGCACCTATGTGTGAAGTGCTTATTAGGATGCAGGGGAGTCTTCTGTGTCGTGCTTGCTGTGTCTCGCTTCTTCACTGGAGAATGCACACACTGCCAAAGTTTGTGGACAGAGCAAAAGATGTTGGCAAAAAAAGTTTAAAAAAAGACATCTAAACATACCTATAGAGTAGTTTTTTGTTTCATTTACACATTTTCAAGGTGCTGTGTGTAGCTTTTCTGGTGGTCTGTCACTTGCTGGTCTCCATGGAGATGTTACTGCTTTTCCTGGAATATTCCACCACAGTATAGGGCATTAAACTTATCTCCATGTAGACAAACTGGTGATGCCATCAGGCCAAGTACCTTATTCACAGTAAAAATGCATTTTTTTCCAAAGTATTTCTTAGGAACATTTTATTTCTCTATATAAGCAGTTGAAACCTGGAAGTGCTGATGTGTGCAGACCATTTCATCTTTTGAAATTTCTTTCACTTTCACAGTATTTAGCTAAATTATCGTTGTTGTATATTGCCATACTGCTAGTTAATGCTGATGCCAGCAGATGGCGTGAAAAGCAAAGGCAAATACAAAGTTGGTCAAACTTAAAAAATCAGCCATACAGCGCAATGTTTCCTCTGGCCCCAGAGGCATGGGGGAGCTCATACATCACATGATTAGGGTGGGATGGGTTTCTTTGTGCATTCTATATTTGTTTATAATAATATTAAAATAATAAGCCTACTTGACCCAAGACCAGTTAATGCAATGCTGTTGTGGTGAAACATTTAACTTAAACTTCTACCATGTTATAATGTTATTCCCTAATCAGAAACATACCTGAAGAGGTTTTATACGTCATCCATACATGTTTCAGTAATTAAGCAATCTCTCCCGGGCCCTATTCAAACCCTCCTTACAGTTAGCTGTAAGCTTCTGTTCAGTGCTCAGCTCACAAGCCAGACAAGGTGTGGAGAATCTTAGCAGGATCATGTCCCGACAATTTCATTCACACCCTCCGCCATAGCAGGCTGTTGGGTGTACACAGATTCACACAACTGGGTAAATGAGCCGCGTGGGGCTGAGGCAAAGACGTAAAAGCGCAGCACTAAAACAGTGGCTTACACAGTTACAGATACAGGTGCAGGATGGATGAGGTCGTTATTGATCTGAGACATTTGATGCGCCATTCACTGCGCAAACGGAACCATAAAAAACATAAAAATGAAGAGGCCATCCCACACCGTACACACAGGCTTCTGCGTAAAAAGGTGGTAGCCTAGTGTGTTTCTTGGGCAGAAATGGCCCGTGTGTTCACATGCAACATAACTTATCACACAGAATTCCAGAAGCACTTCATTTGCCGAACTTGGGCTGAATGAATGTGCAAAACTGGGTTTGGGATGGCTATAGATCATTTAAGGAATAACCATCACTCAGTTGGGGCAGACTATGGGCCCCAGAAACCCCCTCTTGCATAGGGCCTCCACAGAGCTAGAAACAGCCTGTGTGTATTGGCAAAAGCTGCTGTTGTTTGGTTTATTGTGAGAGTTCAGAGCACAGGACAAGCATTGAATGTGAAATGGCTTTAGTGGAAAATGACCAGAGCTTACAACTCAGCGACTCTTTACACATTCAGGTCCAGGGATCCCTGCAGATGGAGAGCCTGGTTCTTCTGAGCGGTGCCATTTGAGGCACACAAATGTTTACTATACACGTTCATACAGCCTACACAAATATCAGTGTATCTTTATGTAATGCAGATACTTATTTCTGATACAAGTGCATGCAAAAGGATTAGCTTCATTCACACAATTACAACATTCTAAATAATAAAAACTGTTACAATATACTTAATTGCACATTTCTGGGGTTTAAAATAGGGATGGTCTGATATGGATTTTTTTTCGGCCGATACCAATATCTGGTATTTGTCTTGCTCTTGTGGCCGATAACCGATATTTGCTGTTACCAACCAAAGTTATGTTAAGTTTTAGCAAAGTTTACACATGAACTTTTGTAAAAATAATAACAAAATATATTTGTCTGGGATATGAATTCACATTTTCAGTCATGAGTCTGTTCTGTGACACATGGGCACACAGAGACTGGGGCAGTGCATAAAAATATCTGTGCCAAATTGGCTAAAACTTCCAATATCATCGATATTGCCAATAACCATCAATATACCATCCCTAGTTTTAAAAGACGTTTTGTTGGAGGACTACATAGACAATGATCCTTTGCTCTGTTTTAGTGCATTACTGGCTAGAATTGGGTGGACAATGGAGAGAAAAATGTACATCTAAATTGTATTTCATATTTAACAATATTTTTGCAATCCATCAAAACGTGCCTGTAAATGTTGTGTTTCAGGTTAAAATGTCACACAAAGCTTGAATGGACTGAAATGTTAATCTCAAAAGTTTGGAACTATCCCTTTGTGCCCTCATTTGAAATATTTTTATAGACAGATTGTTCTATTTTTTGCATGTCCCTAAAACAACTATTACGATATTCAGAGGTGGGTAGTAGTACATTTAATTTGTTACATTTACTTGAGTAACTTTTTAAAGAAATTGTACTTTTCTAGCAGCATACTTTTACTCCTAGTTGAGTAATGTTTTTATTGAAGTAATCATACTCTTACTTGAGTAAAAGTTTTGGTTTGGATGTAAATCTACAAGTGAAAAGCATTATGATGACCATATGAAACGATTTGAGCATTTGTGTTTCTTGCACTGCTCCTTCAGATATGATAGATATTTTGTATGTTATTTAATGTTTTGTCCTTACAATAACTAATAATAAGTTTAAATAAAAAAATGCTACAGCCCTATAGTTACTCTTTAATTGAGTAGTACTTTTCCCAAATACTTTTTATTTTTGAGTTGTACAATTTTTGGCTGCCCACTCTACCCACCTCTGACAATATTATCCGTTTTTAATACATCTCCCTCCTCTATACACAATTAGCATATTAGGTGTAGTCTTTTAAAATAAGTTGTTAACATAAAATAACAGTTAACATTTTTATGCCCTGACAGTCACCCAGTGTCTCCCTCCCTTTGGCCAGCAGAACAGATGACTTAGCAGTGAAATTATTATAGGCTCTCCCCTTTGTGAGCTGCTGCTTTTAACAACTGAACTCTGTCCAAATCAAACAGCCAGGCGTCTTGCAGAAATGCCCCTTCTTGTTGACATAGCTTTCTCAGCAGAATGCCTCTACAGTAATTTAATTGTCAGATGCGTGTTGCTTGTTGGAGGGGAGAGGGGCTTGTCGTGCCTTGGCCGGGGGTTCGCTGTGGCCAATGGGAAGGCAGAGCTGAGTGGACTTTGGCTCTGATGGTCAAGATGGATTAGGAGGTTAGGGGGGTAATTTCAGGATTAACCCAGAGTTTACTGTGTCACTAAGATTGTTTTGTCAGGGTAGGTCTACTTTGAAATGTATTACTAACCTGGTAACGGATGTTGTCAATGCAATAAAAGGTGCCTGTTAGATGGAGTCATTCTTTCACAGTATGTTTCAGGTGGCAGGTGACACAGTTTGGCTTTTTTTTTTTTTTTTTTCACATCATATTGATACTTTGATATCTTCGACAATGTGATTAAACTTATCTATCTTGCATTTATTCAATTATGGGTGTTTTTTTTTGCCAAGAACATCTGACTTTTAACTTGACCTGATGAACCTTGTTACCCATGGTTGTCATCATGGATATAAACATTCCAAGCAAAGGAATCTCCATGGCGACAAGCAGTTGGCATACCCTCCACCAGAAAGGTTACATTGTGCACCTTTAAAGGGCCCATATTACGCTATTTTTGATTTATTATGTTATGATTTATTATGTATATTATTATTATGTTATAATGTTGTTTCCTTATCAAAAACATACCCTGAGTTGTGTTTTGTTTCATTCTCACATGTTTAACACACAAACCCTGCATATTTAGGCTGAGTTCTTCTCTCAAATGGAAAACACACACCTTGTGATGTCATGTGATAATACAGGAAGTGCTCCATTGTGTTTTTAAACTCCATACACCTTCACTACAATCATTTGGATGATTTCAGCCCTGGAATTTCCATTCTCTACTGAAAAAAATTAAAAGATAGCTGTTAACTTAAAAAAAAAAACAGAAAACTATTGCTTTATAACATCATAAGGTGGAACAAAGCATTTTGAGTTTTGGAGATGTGAAGGGAAGATGTGTGAATGAAACAAAACACTACTCCAGGTATGTTTTTGATGAGGTAACAACATTCTAACATGGTTTAAAGCTCACAAGAGTCAATTTTACATCATATTGGAACATTTTTAACTTCTTCTTCTTCTTCTTCTTAGCTTTCTTTGACAGTGAATCGTGGAGTACAAATTAATAACTGCAGTAAATGGACAGGTCGAACCACGCACCATTGTCCATAATTAGGGGAAGTTCGAGCTCAGCGTTTCTGAGAGAATAGAGTGTGTAGTAGGTGTGCGCTGTGCTTTTCAAGGTGTTTCCCTCTCCAGTGTGGCCCATTAATCCAAGTTAATTGAATCAATGCTGTTTTTTCCAGTCTGTCCCTGGAGTGTAAGGTGGTAATAGTTCAAAGCACAAATGTGTACTGCTGCTGTGTTCGTTTCATTTGTGAAGGAGCAGAAAAAGACATGATGTCCTGCTGTGTTCGGAATGGAGGCTCCGTCAAATGGCAGCAGCCTGTGACTGGTCCGAGTATTACACTGTTTTGTTTACAGCCAGATGTGGCCTCTTGATGTGGTCCACTGCAGCAGCTGGGTCCATAGGGTAGTTTATATCTGCCCTGAAGAATAGAGGAAGATGGATCATTTGTAGTAATAATGTACAGAATATTGCACAGATTACAAAATACTAAATTATTTTATTTTTAAATCAAATGTACTTGACTTTAGCCTAGATGTGAGTGGATAAAATAATAAAGCGTTATAATTAAAAAATAGAGTTATAAATATATATAGTAGGGCTGCAGTTGAATAAAGACATGCCCTGTGTATCGATTAATTGACTAAAAGCGGGCACAGGACTGGCAGTAGCTTCCAAAATGATTATGCCTCACTCAGACTGTACCCGGTCCAGCTGCGACTCCTGTGTCAGTTTAGCAGTTTAGCAGTTTATAAACTACTGTTTATATAGTGAAGTACAAAACAACATCTTCATCAGTGAAAAGGCAGATTAAACTCCCAAAACTCCAGCTAACTCACTCCATAACTTCTCCTTTCTGCAGTTGTCTTTATAAATCCTTATAATCTTATAATAAAATAAGTCAGCACCAACAACCAATTACTCAACTACACGACTAAAGGACCACAGCCCTGGTGACGTACTACAAGTGCACAAAACTGGTTTATATGAGTATATTTCAAAGAGGGCTGCGTGATATGGTGATTCATGTGACAATCAACAGTTTTGGTGATGTCTTGATTCAGTACTTCTGTGTGTAATGCAGCACTTTTCCCCACCTCCTCCTCCTATTGTCAGCCTCCGTAAGACTCTGGGTGAGTGAAGGTGGATTTTACTATCACTGAAAATTGGTAGCTTTCAGAAGAAGAGAGAAGTTGCGTCTTAAAAGCATTATAAAGTTACCGCCACAGCCCTCTTTGCTATATCACCCTTAATTTCAACCCAGTTCACACCTGCATACATTATTTATTACCATTTATTTTTGCTCTTTGTTAATATATTGTATTGTGTTAGCTACTGAGTCCAAGTAATTTCCCGTGTGGATCAATACAGTTTGTCTAAGTCGCATCAATTTCAACTGGACAGAAAGCAAATAAGACAAGTTGAATATTCAGTGTGCATGTCTCCCATAACTGCTTGAATAATTTGAATGATTAAATACCGGCTATGATGTTTTAGGCTCGAGCGTAAGTTTGTAAATATGGACGTTGTTGCTTCTCCCCCTGAAGGTTGAATACTTTTAATGAGTGCGTATTTCACTTGGGCAGTGACAGCAGAGTCTGTGGAGAGTCATTTGAGTTTCCATTCTTCTTTGTGCTGAGTGCTGAGTGGAGCCGGCCCTGTGCTCTGTCCATACATCACATACTGCTGTAAGGCACCCACAATGGCCTGTCTCCTCCTTTGTGTGTGCGTGCCATCTGTGGCTTTTCAGATAGTCCGCTCACACTGCTCTTCATGCATCATCCACGTATACACCATAATTAGGACGACACTTTAGGTCATAAGATGTTCATTTGTGCACTCTGTCTGACAATGATGGGCAGGAGCCTATCAAAGTCAACACACGAACAGTCAAAAGGTCAAAAATCACAGATGTTATTCCTTTGTCTGGAATGTTCCCAAGTATGGCATTAACCTTATCTATCTAGTATTCATTACAGGTGTATATTGCTCAAAAATACCTTGGACCACATGCATTCTTACTGTAAGTGGGCTTGCCTCTCCACAGATCATACCTATAAGGACTTAAAAGGGCTGATCTGTGTACTTTATTGATTCCTCCTGAAGGAAATTCAGTACTCTGCATTTGACCCATCCTTCAATGCCACTGGGGCAACCTGTCAAGAGCAGTGAGCTACTGTCGTACAGCACTTGGGGACCCATGTCCAGATCTTGAGCTAGTTTTGGTCAGGACTACCTTAGCTGGAGGATTTGACCTATTGTGCATGTTTTGGGTTGATGGGGGAAACCAGAGTGCCCAAAGGAAACTTACCCAGGCAAGGGGAGAAAAATCCAATCTCAGCTGCCTTACCACCAGTGCTTTCATTTCATACTGCGAAACATTCCACGCAAAGGAAAACCATCTCCATGGAGACAAGCAGGATCCTCCACCAGAAAAGTTACATAGTGCATCTTTAAACTTTAAAGATATATTACACAAAATTGACTCTTGTGAGCTTTAAGCCGCTGCTTAAAAACATACCTGAAGTTGTGTTTTGTTTCATTCACACGTTTGAGTAATCCTCTATTATTAGCCTGTTTATATCTCCAAAGCTCAAAATGATCTGTTCCACCTTGTGATGTCATGTAGTGGTAGTTTTCAAGTTAACAGCTACGTTTTACCTTAGTTCAGTAGATTTGGCAATTCTAAGGTTGAAATCATCCAAATGATTCTAGTGAAGGTGTATGGAGTTTAAAAACACACTGGAGCTCTTCCTGTATTACCACATGACATCACAAGGTGGAACAGAGTGTTTTCCGTTTCAGAGAAGAATTCAGCCTAAATATGCAGGGTTTGCGTGTTAAACATGTGTGAATGAAACAAAACACAACTCCAATTATGTTCGTGATGAAGAAATATCATTATAGCATAGATCAGAAAATAGCGTAGTATATGCCCTTTAAACATATTTATCTTACAAATAATTTCATCGTCACGTTTTAGTTGTGATAAAAGAATTGCTCTCGTAGCCACCACATGTGCTATTCCTCTTATTTTTCTTGAACGTGAAAGCGATGCGTACAGCAGTGTGGAGTGCAGAGTCATGTTAGCCTGGTGTGTAGTGTATGAATGAGGCTGACAGGCACGTGCTCCGTAAAAACACACTAATGGTCCCTCTGCTGTCACTATTATGTCACGCTGCTCCTGGAATCATCAGGAAACAGAAACGGCTGATTCACACGCCCTCACACATCACCCATACATCCAAAGTGTCTTTTAATATGGCCATATTGTCTCCTCATGTCCACACTGTCTCCTTATGCCCATTTAGTATCTTCTTGTCCACACTGTCTTCTTATGTCTACAGTGTCTCCTCGCGTTCACCGTATCTTCCCATACAAATAGTGTTTACTTGTGTCAACAGCTCCTCCTCCAGTGTCTCCTCATTTGTTCTCGTGTCCACACTGTTTCTTCGTGTCCACACTGTCTTCTCATGTCCACATTGTCTCCTCATGTCCATGCTGTCTCCTCATGCCCACATTGTCTCCTCAATTTATCCTCAGATTATCCCCACATGGCCACACTGTCTCTTCATGTCCTCTATGTCTCCTCATTTCCACACTGTCTCCTCATGTCCACACCGTCTCCTTATGTCTGCTCATGTCCACACTCTCTTCTCACGTCCTCACTGTCTCCTCTTGTCCACACATCTTATGTCCACACGGTCTCCTCTTGTCTCCTCATATCTCCTCGTGTCCAATTTGTCTCCTCATGTCCACATTGTTTTGTCCACAGTGTCATCTTACATCTCCTCTTCTCCACAGTGAATCTTTTTGTCCACAATCTCTCCTCATGTCCACGCTGTCTCCTCATGTCCACAGCGTCTCCTCATGTCCACACTGTCTCCTTATATCCACACTGTTCCCTCACGTCCACATTGTCTCCTTATATTCACACCGTTCCCTCACGTCCACATTGTCTCCTCATGTCCACAGTGCCTCCTCATGTCCACACTGTCTCCCCATGTCACGCTGTGTCAATAGTGTTGATCAGATCTGGCCTTGCTCTTTTTGCCCTGATTCTGCCAGTCACTCTGCCTCACACAGAATGACACAGTATGATCCCTCTGCATAAAACGTCTCACATGGAGAGTGTTAAAATGTTTGCCCTCTGACCAGCAGGGGGTGTAGTGACATGACTCACCCAGTGCTCTAATCCACAGCTCTGGAATACACGCAGTGGGTTTGCTCTCATTTTGAAGGGTGATATATTACTCAAAAAAAACCCCCAAAAAAACCATGATGAGGTCTAATACTGATACTACTAGTAACACTTTATTATACCTTAATTAGCCATAAGAAAAACTTTATTAATAATAATCACAAGAATTAGAAGAACCCCCTTGAAAAAAAAAAAAAAAAAATAAGAGAAATGATCTTTCTTCTTGCTTTTATATTGTGTTATACTGTAAATAGTACAGTTATTATAATGTGTTACCAAACCACTTTTAAAATCACATAAACAGAACAAAATTGGACCATGAATAGCTTTAGAAAAGTCTTCTTCAAATAAGAACACATGGTAATATTGGAGGAACTACTAATATGTTGTGCTCCATTGTTTTAAAAAAGAGTGTATTTAATTTTGTGGTATCAAAATTCGTATTGAGCACCGGGCTTTCTCCTTAATGTTGAAATCTAATTTGAAATTTTAGTATCGCAAAAACATTAGGGCTGTAAGCCTTTAGTTGTTCAGTTGATTATTATATTTAGAACTCATAGAAAGCAGAAGGTTTATTGAGTGAGTCAGCGGAAGATTTGGGAGTGAATCAGGCCTTTTTACTTACAAAAACAGTGTGTCCTAGTACTTTTTGTATAAATAGTTGTTTTTGTTTGAACCCCCGTGCAGCTGGAGTCTTGTGAGTGCAATTTGGGTCAGATACATAGTCAGATCATAGAGACATTTCAGACTACAAATTGGTCAACAGGGCATATGTTTAGTCGACCAAGAATGTCTTTAGCTGACTCTTTAGTAGCCCCCTCTCTCTCTTACATGAATCTATACTGTAACTACACCTTTTCTTGTGACTCTTGCATCTCTCAATATGTCCCATTAAATTTTTTGTTCATAAAGTGTAGTAAAATAGATTTATCCCATGCTGGGGCAGTGGCATGTGACTAACCCATTTCTCTCTTTTGTTCGTGTCTCTTGTCTCTGCAGAAATGTTTGAAATTCAATGTGGACGCTCCCATCTGGCTGTCCAAACAACGGATCCTGTGCAGCCTCAATCAGAGTCTGAAGGATGTCCTCAACTACGGCCTGTTTCAGCCCGCTTTCAACGGCAAGGCTGGCAAGTTCCTGGATGAGGAGAGACAGCTCAGAGAATACCCTTTTCCATCCATCGCACCGGTACCCTACCTGGAGGTAAGACTACGGCCACTTGTGATCCTGTACTGTGCACCTGTCATTCCCCCAAACTGACCACGCACTATGCACCTGTCACTCCTCCTGTCATTCCCCCAAACTGACCCTGTACCATGCACCTGTCACTCCCCCAAACTGACCCTGTACTGTGCACCTGTCACTCCACAAACTGACCCTGTACTGTGCACCTGTCACTCTCCAGACTGACCCTGGACTGTGCACCAGTCACTCTCCAAACTCACCCTGGACTATGCATCTGTCACTCCCCCAAACTGACCCTGTACTGTGCATCTGTCACTCTCCAGACTGACCCTGTACTGTGCACGTAAGTCACTACTCCGAACTACATTTGACTCAAGGTTTCACAGAAATGTAGTATTTGCATTTCAAATCATCTTTGTTTAATCATAAACATTTTTACATTTTTAAACAGAAGCTGTTTTTTGATCAAACTGCAAAAAGTGTGAGTAATGTGGGTGTGATTTTGTAGAGAGCATAATGTTTCTGTCATGATATGTCATTCATAGCACAGTGCACAGTGACACTGTCAGCACCAGCTGTCACCATGTAATTGTAGGGCTGTTTCATCTTCATGTTTAGCAGCATTTTCAGATTTGAAGAAACACAAATATACTTTTATGAATGTTCATTGCGATCGTAAAGTAAATAGTAAAGGAGGTGAATGAAAATGTGTGTCTGTGCAGCGTGCAGACACCTGCCTCTCAGCTGTGAGTTATTGATTGATCCCTGCTCTCCGGGATCCACTTGATATGATTGACAGCTTCAGGTGAGCTGCTCAGAAACCTTTGTTTTGCAATGAATTACCCTGAGGAGCACAGTCACAGATCCGGGTGAAGGAACACTCCTCTACAGCAGTGAACAGGGGCCAGAAGGTTAAGAGAATGTAAAAGCTCCTCATGTCCCATATGAGACAGTGCAAGCTGAGCTGACCGGATGAAAACTGCCACCTCCTGCTTATATTCAGTATATGAGATTGCAGATTCAAGGTTACGTTATTGGTACCAACAGGTAAATTTTGTTTGGCAGTGAGTGAGTCAGCTCATTCATTCATGAGCTGACTGTGGGAGCTATGCTACAGCGCATCAGAAACTCTGACAACTGAAGCAAGCAGTGTTAGACATTTGTAAGTTTGTCAAATCAAAGTGGAGCCAGCTTTGACTTGGACAAGTAAACAACAAAAGTGTAATTTTGGACTATTTAATATGCAATATACTGTACATTACACCAGAGCGGAATCATTTTAGAAAAATATTTAATTGTGATTTTTTTTCTGACAACTGTTGTGATTGTGATTAGATTTGGGATTTAGGTTTTAAAATAACGATTCCATTCACAATGCAGATTTAAACATGTCCTTTAACATCTGTGAAAAGACTGAAAACTGAACAGTGAAACCAATGCCAGAAACCCATGCACTGTGCTTGCCTGTATTGTGGTTTAAGTCTGTCGCGGGTTTGCCCCCCGGCCAGAAGCGTTTGCATTTCATGCTATAGCTGTCCTGTCTAATAAAGCCTTAGGCCAGAAAATCCATGCATTTCAGAGCACTCTTGCTGATGTCTAAACTAAATAGTTAGCTTTGTTCAACGTAAGAAAGGACTTTTAGTTATTTGCACAGAAAATTATGTCACTTAAAGAATTCCACGAGGTGTTGTTATTCGCTAATTGCAACTGTTCAAATAGCTGAAGTGAACTCCTGCAGCCCTACATAAGTCATGGGACTGTTGTTTTAACTTGATTTTACTGGCCATGATCAGTTACAACAATAACTCTTAAAGGCTTGGCTGGATGCCAAGTGTGAAATAAATCAATGCTTGTAATGGTCACCCAGTGCGCTCCTAGACAGAGGATGCACACTGAGCCAGAGTGCCCTCCATGGGGACATGATACTGAACCCGGGGCAGCGGAGCAGAGCAGGGCCCCAGGAGCTAGTCCCTCTCGGCAGCAGGTTGTCACGTTTATGTGCATCTCCACATTGGCTGTTTAATCGAGCAGAGAGGTTTTGGCTGCTCCTAGTCCATCTTGTTATGATTTCATATCAGAGGAGACATCTCTGCACACACATGTGTAAGGTCTGTACAGTGAGTGAGTTAGATCAGAGCAGGAGGCCATTATGTGCTGCATTACAAAGTGTACCATTTAAAAGTTATCTTTTATTTCTATTCTTTTTCAGTTTCGCTACAAAAGACGAGTCTACACCCAAACCTACCTGGATGAGAAGCAGTTATCAAAGCTCCACACTAAGGTAAGCTGTCTTCTGTATGAAGTGCCAGTTCCCTGTGTGCTGTGACCCCTTGTATCGTTTATGGGGAACACAATGTCATTCATAAATAAATACATTTTATGTATGTATTTGCTGACAGCCGCATGTTCTGAATGAAAGAGTGCCATAGGTGCACGATGAGTGAGAGTAAGTGTTAGGAGGATGAGTCATGCGCTCATTGTCCCGTCTGTTTGGAGTTCAGCTGCACACACAGGTTATATTCTGAGAGTGGAGCATTGAACCGAAGGAGCTCTCTCTTCTTTGGAAATCAACAGTCCACACAAATGGGTTCTTAAATGTATGGAGTGCATGATCTGTCTTCAGACTCCTGAACTTTCTGTCACTTTGTGGTGGATCAGTGACTGAATCTGTCTGTAATTTGAACACAACTGCTTGTTGTGGAGCATTGATCTTGGCTAATGTTGTAGTGAGTCACAAAAATACACCTATTTACAAAGGTAGTTTTGTCTCGCCATATGCTGCCAAACTGTATATACTCTTACTGTATATTTGGCATAATGTGTGGCAGGCAGCAGTAATGTAGCTGTGGCTCTCTGCAGCTTTAGTTTTATCACTGCTCACTATTCCTGCAGCAGAGGCTCCTCGTGTCAGCAGGTCAAGCATTAGCCTACTTCACTGGTACATAGTCCAGGAGCCTCAGGCTCATGTTTACTATAAGGTTTATAGTGTCTACATTTTACTGCACTACCACACAACACCTAATGTTATATATCCAATACCACAGTAAACCAAAATGGACAGTTTTCTGTCTATTTTTGAAAATGTTGTCGTATAATTAAGGTCTGGTTTTCAGAATGTGAAGAAACGTCAGGTGGAGGGCAAGAGCCAGTCACTGTATGATTATTACAAAACTTTGTGTTTTCTTCTAATAAGACAAATATTGTTAAAAGCTAAATAGCTTATTTATCTGACATGTTTGGGCGGTAGGACTTCCGCCTTCATCAGAGATGTCAGCTGACTGCTGTGACATGTCTCTTATCAACTGTTATTCCCAAGCGTGGTCAGTTTGACAGACCTGGCAGATCTATCAGACTGACCACACCTGCCCAAACCAAAACCAAAAGTTGATGCTGATCATTTATATTTGTAACAATGTCCATTTTCTGCTATATTTTAAGATATTAAGATTACATCTGAAATACAGCCATAACAGTTCCAGTAAATAATCCAGTTTTACTGGATTATTTTTTTTTATAGTAAACTCAAATTGCTCTTCTCTTAGTCTTGAGTTGAGTCACGTGACAATGCAAGTTGGAGTGGATTGGTGCATGTATTATAGACAAGTGAGTGGAGCTCTGGATGCTGTGGTCACTGAGATAGAGGGGGAAGAGGCTGGAGCGGCCAAGATCATTTAGTAATGCACTATTTGGTAATATGGTCACAGGCACACTGCCCCCAGAGCAGGACCTGGTAACATGTGTTTACAGATTATATCCTATCACATATCTACTATCCGTTCATACACTGTAATGAATGTCCTGTAAATTTTACAGTTATCACATGGCAGTTTTGCTGCCAGATAATTATTATACTATTTCGTAAATTACATAAATCATATTTACAGGTGAGAGTTCGATACATTTTACAGGTTTTTGTTGGGTAATTTTTACAGTTATTCGTTGGTTTGAAGTATACAGTAAATAACTGCTCTCAGATTACAGCAAAACCTTGTATATCACATTTACATGTATTACATGACAATTTTGTTGCCAATAATCACCTGTAATTTAAAAATACAGTTACCCTATGTATTATCATAAGAATAGAAAGACTCAGTTAACAGTTAACACAAATATACAATAAAATATGTTAACAAATAGTGTAAGAAAGTTTTTAACCCTCAATCACACCTTCAAAAATCTTGTGTTGTGGGAGTAAAGCACATTTTTGTACACCTGAAATTCATTTAGCTATAAAAAAAATCAGGGGATTCATATTTTTTTTAATCTTTTTTTATTTGCTCAACCAACATCTCACCTTGTGATCCATATTTGAAAATGTGTATTTTCAAATATTTTTAACCCATAAATATCCGTCAATGCATTTCATACTCCAAAAATCATAAAAAGTGAAATATTGTCCATATACCTAATGCAAAGTGTTTTTTTTTTCTTTTTTGTTTTTTTTTTCCATTTTAAGAGCCTGACCTAAGTAACTTTATTAGCCATAATTTTGCAAATGCATTATTATTTTTTGGCATTGGTCAATTTCAGATAAAACTTGTTGTTTTTATATACCGTACCTGAAATATATTTGGCTATAAAAAGAGGAGGATTCATATTTTTTCAAACTTTTTTAAACTTTTTTTTTATTTGTTCAATCAAGACCTCACCGTATGTGAGATAACCTCACCAATGTAAACTAAAGGCTACTTTTCCTATTGAAGCCCATACAAAATCATTCTCTAAATATCATATGAAACTATGGGGGACTTTGTACATATATTTTTACACTGACATGTGTTGTTTTTTAAAAATATGATTCTCTGAGTCTTTTAATAATGATAATGATCATTAATGTAATTTATAGAGCACTTTTTGGGCGCTCAGAGACACCTCTGACTATCACTAATCAGTTACACACCATATTTATACTAGTAAATGTGGATGAAGTGTCTTGCTTAAGGACACAATGACAGTATGTATTATACTTTTTCACGTTCTGAAAAGAATGAAGTTTGCCGCATGTTAGAGTATTGTATTGGATCTTAGGGCACGGTCATGTTTGGCCTTGTTCCTGGTCCTGGGTCGAGCTCAGTTCAACCATGATGTGGACTTGGTTTGGTCTTGTGCTAGTCCTGTTCTAGTCCAGGTCTAGTTCCACAGGCCATACGTCTGTATAATGCATCCCTAGAGCTGTTGAGTGCAAGAGGATAATTGTTAACTTCAGCTTTAAAAATGTATGTTGCTGCTGCCGAACTTTGAATATCCTTCGGGATCAATAAAGTGTTTTTGATCTGCATCAATGAAAACAATGACAATTTATGAAAATGATTTGAAGCTACAGTATATATAGTCTCTCATGCATTAGATATGCACTCATGTTGAGCTGTAATTTATTTATGCTGGCTTTACTGTAACGGTGTAAATGTAGCTCGCTTTGCTTATTCACTATACCACTGCAACCTGGACCCAGTTTATTAATAAAAGCCCATAATAACATTGTGACATTTTTTGCTGTATCACAGTGTTGACAGTATTATCACAAGAACTATATGAATACCAGTGTACCCTCCATTACTTTCACATTTCAAAGTGGTTCCAGGCCACTCTCCTCCTCTCACTCTCCTCTGGTTTGCCCTGCCTCTCAGCTCTCTCTCTCTCTCCACTGTCCCGCAGAATCGCCCCTCTCCATCTCCCTATTCGCGCACGCTCTGGTTGCTTTTGTGGGAGGGACAATGTAGAGCTGGATGGATGTACTTACTTTGACTGAGAGGGGCAAAGGAGCGGGAGGAGAGGAGGTGGCTATTGCATGGCCATGTGGATGATGGTTTGTGGGATTGCAGCTGATGACCAGGGAAATGGGCTCCTCTTTGGGCAGGAATCGGACACCTGAGAGAAGGAATGAAAGAGCTAAACAAACCAGGAAGGCCAGGCTCAATAGTAAGGTACCTGCTTAACGTCATCATCTACTTTAACTTTCACATGTCATAAGAGTTAATTCGTCTCCCCTCTCTCTCCTATAGCTTTCCAACACTACCATACTGAAAAAAATTATAATATTGTAATAGTTGTTCTGGAGATATGCAAAAGAGTTTATAACTAAAACAATTAAAAATGATAGCAAAAACAGCGTATTAAAAATAAAATTAGCTAAAAGAATTTCTTTAGACAACAACAACCCTATTTTAACACATTCCTGATGCGATTTGAAAATATATTGAGCTACTGAGATAATACAAAAAATATTGATATACACATTTTTGTCAATATTGCCCGCCCCTATTGCTTATGTTTATCTACTGTGCTTCTCTCCTGGGGCTTTTCTAGCGTTTTGCTCCGATGCATGTTGACTGTGTGAAGCGCTGGCGCAGTGTTGTCTGACACTCTGACAGAATGCTAATGCTCCTGCGTCGGCTCACGTGCTAACCTCCAGCGTATGTGTGTGTTATAGGATTTTTAACTGTGATGTCACTTCCAGGTCCAAGGCGCATCAGCTGATTGGTGTTGATGTTTCCTCTTTTTGTGACAACAGCGACAACACATATCACGTTAAAAAAGGGATTGCTGATGTTAAACGCTAACAAGTTTGTAAGAGTGACAGAAAAGTGTACAAGGCATAGGTAAGAAGCTAGGCTAGGCTAATATAGCGTTAACAGTGACCGGCAGTGACGCTGGACCATAAGCCAGCCTTTACACATGATGTACAGAAGAACCAGGGAGTGTACATTAGGACAGTAGCGCCAGTGGCCCAGAGCTGTCAGTTTCACTCAGGCAGATGGCAGCTGTCAGGCGCATGGCCCAGAGCCTCACCTGACCAGCAGCGCACTGTGAAGACTAGATTCCACTGACTGTGAGCGCAACTGTTCTGAGTAAATATCACAGTCTGCTAAAGCTTCACTTAAGCCTAAAATCATTCATTCGTCGTTCCAAAACAATCAGCGATGGAAAGTAACAAAATAAGAAAGTCAAAGTACACTATTGTAAAATGTGTATGTGTTAGTAGTAGGAAAAGGGTACAGTGGATACTTTGAGTGCACTTCTTGTGAGAGCAGTGGAGTACTTTCTACTCTATTACTCTAGGTTTTTAAATTTTTGAACTGGTTGAAAAGTACACATTTTTACATTTCATTTGAGTTCTGCTGATTTTTTTTTTTTGTTGCTTGTTTTTTTGAGCATGTTCAGGGTAACACTCCTGCTTTGGTGTTGTGAGTTAGAATCCCAGCTTAGAGGGAAAAAGGAACTTGAATAAAGGCAATGTACCTGTTTTTAGTCTGTTCAAACAGGATAAACACAACTAGTTCATGTTAAACGGTTTACGTCTATCCAAAGTTATCCCTCATTTTCCTATGGCATTACTAACATTCTAATCATTCACCTGAGTTAGTTTATAAGTGCTTTTCACAAATTTTAGAGGCCAGAGCTGAGTTTTACTGTCATAGTAATGGTAACAACAAGTAGCATGCTAACAGCGCTTCCTCCTGGTTCGTGGAGAAAAACTTTCATTGTTCATAACTAGATGCATACAGCATTTGTAGTGGGGCAAAACAAATTTTACATGAAAAAAGGCTCTTTAAGTAATCATTTAGCAAAAGTAGTTATGTGATACTTAGACTAACTAATGTGATATGTCTAACAGAGCTTTTTATAATTACACTGAAACAAAACAATGCATTTTAGACATTGGAGCTTACCTTTTAATATAAGTATATGTAATAAGTATGACAAAAGCCATTATATTCAACTTCTTAATTTTAACTGATACACTCCTATTATTGCAATACTATTTTCTTTTCTTTAGATTTTAACAAATGGAACTTACTAAAATTTCTTCTCTATAACCTGCAGCTAAACAGAAATTTGCTTTTTATTGTCTCAGAGCTGTCAAACTTTTATATTTGTGAACTTAAGTTTTGGATGCTTCACAATAATTGTTTCTATCTGCAATACTGCAATAGTGCTCTGATGTCCAGTGTAGCAAGACTTATGGGAAGTAGAAAATGTCAAATAGTGGAAGAGAGACTTGATTAGTTGGATAAAATGGATTGATTTATAGCTTGGGTGTGTGCAGTGAAACCAGGCCATGGGATTCCTGTGGCCCCGGGCCCCTCATGATACGCACCACATCCAGCTAACTGTAGCCTGGTTCAGTTCTAGGCTCCGCTGTCACTTACTGTTATCGATCCTTTTTATATTGGCCAACTACAGTCAAGATGAAAGCCTGGGTTTGCATGGTTGACTGTACAACACATATACTTTTGCAGGATTCTCAAACTAGGGCTGGGCGATTTTATATTTTCTTTTTCTAAAATGGCTGTCAGTATTGATTCAGTGAATATAAACAAGACAGACTTTTAATCAGTGCCACGTAACACAAAAAATAGCCTGAACTCTGCTCCAAACCACATATATCTACTGTCAGAGGATTGGCTATGGACCACAACAAGCTCTTGGACTGTTCCCACAATGTCACAATGCACATGCAATTGTTATCTTAAAATATGTATGGTACTATCCTCCTAGAAATGCCAATAAATGGCCAAAACTAACACGAGCACTCAGACTATTTCATGTCAGAACAGTGGTCCAGGTGTGTGAGAGTATAAAGCCCCCCTTGTCCTTGTTTATTGTCCCATTGAAATGTTTTGTCCTCTTTCTCAGTGATTTTTGCTCCATCCCAGTTCATTATGTATTACGCTCACAACAATGTTGACAGTGAGTTGGTAGTTTTGTGTTGCTGTTTTAATCATGGATCAAAGTAGCCTGGACACGGGTTTATCTCAGCACGTTCTGATGGGCGTTATATAGTGATTATATATACTGTTTAAGTTAATGTTTGAGCTTTCTACCATGTTATAACGTTGTTCCCTCATCAAAAACATGTCTGAATACATTTTCGATGCCATCCATACACATTTCAGTAATTTAGCAATCTCCACCAGGCCCTATTACGGTTAGCTGTACGACTCTGTCCAATGCTCAGCCCACAAGCCTACATCATCCATGCTCCCACACGACAATTCTCCATAAATATACAAAAGCATGAGACAAAGTTGTACACGACAACTTGACAAACTTGATGCCATGTGCAGTAGTTTCATTAGCGGGATGCACGCTGATTGTGTTGTGATAGCGCTCTGAAGGGGGAGTGCCAGCGCGGAGAGCAAAGGGAGGGGGGACTCAGAGTGTCAAAAACAAAAGTGAAACTTATAAAACATGTAAATGTGTTGTTTTTGATGAATATAGCATTTGCGAAACAATAAATATGTTATGTATTAGTAGTTAATACCCCATAGAAGTGTAATAGCCCCTCTTTAAAGGTATGAGAAAACATATGAAAAACATAACATGAAAAACAGGTCTGGTCTTCAGCTGTAACTTTGTCTGTATCTCTGTGAGTTTTCCCTACTGTACCCCGTCAGTGGACTGTGCTGGACCGCGCTGTGTGTGTGTGCGTGTGTGTGTGTGTGTGTGTGTGTGTGTGTGCGTGTGTGTGTGTGAAAGCACCTGACTGGACCTGAGTCAGCACTCCTCTCTTTGGACTGTGCTTCTGATGACAGCAGCCATTCCTCTTATTTCCCTCGCACACACACTTGACACAGCACATAGCGGCAGAATTCTCTTTTCATACTTGAAATGTTACGTAACACCGCTATTATGTTGACCGAACTTTGTAAACCTGAAAACTACCAAGGACAAACACAAAAAATATCTTTGGAAATTTTGGACCAAAGCCTGAACAGCAGAACAACTTGAACACTCTGTTAATTAAGTTTGACAGGGTTAGCAATGAGTAAAGCTAGCATGAGGTGTGTGTATTTGTCTACTGACACCATACAAATAAACTGAACCACAAAAATAGCATCTCTTATTTTGTTGGCTTTATTGTTGGGAAATGTGTGACTTATCCTTCACCCAGATATAAGTACCCAGGGGGAGCACACAGGAAGAACATTTTTGATAAGTTTTGATAAGGAATAGGCTCGATATTCAGTACCGATTCCGGTGCCATGATGATAATTAAAAACTTTCTTTATTTGGACAACAGAATTAAACATTTTCAGCATTAAATCATAGCACTTTCTTTTATATTACCATGTAGTGTTACAGCTGTGTAGTCCTTCAGACGTCCAGGTAGGTTCCATAGTGGTCCATGGGCGTATCCGAGTCTATGTGGTCTTATACTTGTTTTGATACAGCTCATAATCATTCTAAAACTATTCAGGAAAGGTTCACTTCTGTCTTGTGAATGTGGCTTTTTCTATCGATTCCTGCTCAAATGGGTATCTAGTGTTGATACTAGCTTTAGTGTCAATTAGTATTTGATTTTCGTTACTTTTGACAACCTTACTAAGAAATACCGGTGTCACCATAGCTTCATTTCAACTGTGCGCTACCTCACCGTCTCAACGCATACTCTTACCATAGTATGTTTTATAACTGAAGATAGCTTTGGAATAGTGTGTGCTGTTAATGAGTGTTTGGTTGTACCCAAGTGTATAATCAACTCAAAGTACTTATCTCATTCGTTCTAGTCACTGAACTTTACATTTTCTTCTTAAGTCTATAATCGTGTACTTCAGGGATATCTGTGATTTGTCAGGGTAATTATCAAGGCTTGGTGAGGAGGAGAACATTGGGGGGGGGGGGGGTGGT
>KN478973.1:42634-75663 GCA_000787095.1 Periophthalmodon schlosseri
ACGCAGGCTACAAACTATATCTTTAAACATATCCAGGAGGTTTAACATATGAAAACTATTACAAGAATATATTTCCCATTCCCCATAAATTAACCATGAATCTTGACGCAGAAAGATCAGCTTATAAAAAAATATAAATTTCCCTTGTATCCTTAGACCTTCAGCCATTATAGACCTTGTGCGTTATAGTGCACTCTGCAGTCTCTTTTTACATTGTAAGCAAATCAACAAGGGCTAAATTATAAGTTGGGTGCAGTTGCCATAGTAACAGCCCTGCAACATTGACTATTAGAGGGACTTGTTTTACACACTCATGCATCAAAGTACTGGCATTTTGCATTCTAAATTATATATGCATAACTGTTGTGCATCAGCTGTGTGGTCATGCGTACTTGAGTGAAATATTGCGTTATAAATCTGCAATTACTTTCATTTCACTGTACCATGTTTTGCTCTTTGCCCAATACTCAAAAGTGAATTCAATTACTCTAAGATTTATTTCATAATAGTTCCTTCATAGAAAATCCTGTTTCTCTGTGCCAGGTCCATATGCCTTAGAGTGTATCTGGCTTTGTAGCTGACAGCAGTACGCTTTAAGCCTGTTAGGTATGAATATTAAAGGTTACAGATGCTACATTTCCCCACACGTATGCACGGCTTCCAGGCAGTAGAGCTATCGATACTTTGCAGTGACATCACACTGTTTTTTTTTTTTTTTTACATGTATCTCTATGGTAGAATGTTCAGCAGTTACCATGGAGGCATAATGCACACATTAGCAAACACAAGCAAAAAAGTTTTAAGATGGTCTGAATATTCAAGAAAAAAACACTAAATTGATTTAAACAAAGTATTTTCAGGAGCCTGTGATCATGGTCCTGTTTAGGGGTTTGATTTGGCCTGTGACTGTAATTTTATGCGCAAGAGACTTGTTGTAGTTCCAGCTAAGTCCGTTCTTTGTGGTCAGATTGTGTTAAAATAAAGCTCAGATTTAAGTCTAACCAAGCCCTAGACAGAGCAGAGCCTACAGTCAGCATCACAACCCCGGAGAATGTTGACGACATCAGCTGCAAAGCATCAATACAATATTTCATCATTACACTCAATTTAACAGTTATTGTTTTTTTTAATTCTAAGTTGTTGTATTTTGCAGTTTATAAGTGTGTCCAGGAGCGTGAATATTTGACGGAGCAAGAAAACTGTAGGATTAGCAGGTTTTAAAAATAAGACCCTGTGGTGAGAAAAATGAATCAGATTGTTTTGTTCAGTCGTTTCACCTTATCAGAAAGACAGCACAAGAACTTAGAATATAAATACATAAAGAAATAATAAATAGGGCTGGGTGAAATATTCTCAGCAGATGAGGGAAAACCAGCACTGGAAATGTTACATAGTGCAACTTTAATACAAAAAAAAAAAAAAAAAAATCCTAAATGTATTCCTTCAAAAAGTGTTACTTCACTCCTGACTACATGCTTTTTCTGACAGGGCATTGGTTGTAGCCCTCTCCATTAAAAAGACCAAGCTGATCATTGATAATTAGAAATAATTAATTTGATTAACTTCACAGCCCTAAAAAGACAACATTTATTTACCTCAGCTTTTTTTTTTTTTTTTTTTTGCTGCAAATGATCTTTTTGTAACAATTCCAGGCTATCCCTTTGACAAACAGACCCATATGGCTAAGTTGTTTTGAAGTCTTTGCTCTGCTGCACTGGTAGTTCCTCTCATGTGACCCCACTCCTTGTTTTCTGCACCACATCACTTCACTGCATTTTTAATGGAACCATGCTCCAAGATCTTGTGCTGCAATAAAGCCATGAATTATGGAGTAAACTGACAGATAAAACAAGCACTGGCTTCAGTTTGTGCTGATCAAGAACTGCATGTAGAAGCACCCTTAGCTTTTATTTGGAGGTACAATCACGAGTAGGGCTCCACGTTATGAGGGGAAAAATGCAGTATTTGATAACTATGTTTTGACACAAGTTCAGCTACATTTAGCACAATAATGTAAGGCTGTAGTCCTTTATTCGTTTAGTCGGACAACAGCAGAAAGGAGAAGTTAGTGAGTGAGTATTTATATGTAAAAAGACAGATTAAACTCATGATTCACAAGTTTGTCTTTATATAAAGACTTTGTTCCCCAGTACTTTTTTCCTAGTTGATTTTGCATGAATTCTCTTGCAGTTGTAGTTGCTGTCTTGTGAGTGCAGTTTGGGTCAGATACATGCTCTTGCCATGCCCCATTTTTAGTTGTTTAATCTATCGTCAGGATAGGCTGACTGAGATATGTCGACCAAGAAATTCTTTTGTCAGCTGCAGTCCTTCTATAATGTACATGCCTTAAAGAACACATATTATTTATTCTTCTGGCTTTAATTGAATTTTAAACTTGCTTTTGGTCGCCTTGGGATAAGAACTTCACACTTTATAAACTACACATCAGTTTCCAATGAGGCATTAAGGCACTGGAGCTCCCTCTGCTGTCAGCAATGGGAATGAACAATCAGAAAGTAAACAAATGAGGTCCATATCCCCTGTGAATGCCTGAGCCATGCATGAGCCATGCGTTTATTGTGAACATATGACCACAGAACGAGTCCAGAGATGGTTTATTGGCCTAAAAATTTGCGTAGGAGAAGTTCAGATTTTTGCCTATGACGCAACAAAATTGACCAAATGTAGGGATCCACCAATATGATACTGAAAATTACCAATATTGATAATTTTGGTGGATTGGATATTGGTTCGAAGATATCGGTTCAGTTCATACCCCATTTTGATCAAAATAAACTGGTGTAATAAGATGATTTACTGGCCAATGTTTGCCCAAATTACCATTTTTTCAAACCGTTTGTGTTTAGGAAATAAATAATATTTTCAGTCTCCGCACTGGTATCGGTAAACATGGGGTAACGGCAGATACTTAAAGCCAAAGTATCGACATTGGTATCAGGACAGAAAAAATGGATTGGTGCATCCCTAGCAAAATGCAAACAGAGCATTTGAGTGCACAGAGCAGATGACTTTGGATTAATGGATCAATGAAACAAGCGTGAATGAAACAAACTACAACTCCAGATATATTTTTGACGAGGGGACAAGAGGTCAAAAAAGTCCATTTTGTATTCTAATAATGTTCTTTAATCTACTAATGAATCAAATTTTAATAGAGCTCACAATTCAGTCATTTCTAGTTTTTTTAATTTATTTATTTATTTTTTATTTCTCTTTTATATCAGTAATCAGTAAACAGAAGGAAGGAGGAAGAAACTAAACTATTTTTAAGTCTAAAAGTTTTATCTTATGTTCAGGGAATTAACGCTGAAAGCCACTGAATTTGTTTTTAATGAGACAAAATAAGGCTAATGTAGGACTTAATAAGGAAAATCATGTAGATGCTTTTGATTTTCAACTAACAGATGTCTGTGTAATCCCTCAGTCGTACAGGTAGCAAAAGAAAATGAGGGATGACGTTTCGACTCTCATCCAAGTGGCTTTGTCAGAACTAGGAAGAAGTGAAGTCTGTGAAGTTGACAGAATAGAATATTTTTGCTTGTAACAGTTTTTGTCAGTTTGAGATCTTTATGTTTATGATGTTTATGATTTATTTTTGTTCGATATCCATGATAGTGTTAACAATATTTTTGCCATAGATGAGTTGAATATTTTTGCATTGTCAGTATACGTATGTTGGCAATGTCCTCATGAAATGGCCTGAAATTTTCCACATCATGGCATTTAACTCTTTTGTCTTGCATCTACAGATTTTTTATTGCTCAAATATACCTTGAAACACTTTTTTACTGTGAGCAGGGGTTGCCTCTCCAAAGATTTTACCTGTAACTTGGCCTGGTGGTGTCATTGCTCGTGTCCGTGGGGATAAATGTTTAATAGTTTAGTGATACTGGGCACCTTTCCAGACAAAGAAATAACATCTCCGTGGAGACAAGCAGTCGGCAGATCCACCACCTGAAAAGTTACATAGTGTACCTTTAGCAATTTCAGTTAAATAGCTTTAAAAATATAGTATAGCTGTCTTTTTTGTTTAATTATATGTATTTATTTATTTTGACTACTGCTGATTAAATTGTAGTAGTCCAAGAGTTGGAAGAAGAGGCATGAGGCTGGAGATTTAACGCAGGAGATCAGTATAGGACCCAGCACCTGGAGACATGAACACTCAACACATTGTGATAGTGGTGTCCAGTCCAATCTAGTCCAGTCACAGTCTGGTCCCAGTCCAGCTATGTTTATTGTAGGGAGTATTATACCTCTGATGATGTAAGCCAAGATAACAAGGACTGAGTGAGCGGTGAGTGCCCTTGGTACAGCACAGAGATGCGACTGAATAGAAAAATAATATGGTTAATACCTACCCTTGTCCACAGTTAGAACTGGCACTGACTTACAATCAAACCTGCTACCTAATACCAGTGCATATACCTCTATATTTGCCAACCAAAATTTTCATTCTACCCACAAAACTCTGCAGGCTAGAACTGAGCCTGCCATAAGTACAGCTTGATCTTACCAGGGGAACTTTATGTGAGGACAACTATAACCATATGTAAGCATTGTAATCCAGGATATACTGAGGTAGTGAGACATCTTTACTTCATCCCAGCCTCACAGCTCGATGGCAGGGGAACAAACTCAACATACGGCTACGTTCTCCTCAGAGCACCTGGAGCAGATAGGGACAGCACAGAGCCTGTCTATGGAGCAGAGCCCTCACTCTCGCTCTCACAGACTGCTCTGACCCTCTGGTCTGAATCTGGGTTATTGCCTTAAACAGTTGTGACACTGGGGAGCATGTGTGTGTTTTACAGGCCAGCTCCGGTGCATGATCCTGTCCAGTAGTCATCCACAGAGCGCGCTGTGTGCTCCAGCTGTGGATATGCAGAGTAATGAGAGCAAATGTAGGCCAGTGAGCGCGTTTGACACACATCCTTTCTGCCTCTATACATCAGCTCCCACATGGACACACACAGCACAGGCTATTCAATACTACATTAGCCCTGCACTCTGGCTTTTATATGAGCAGAAGTGTACTGGACACAAAATACAATGAAGACATGCGGCTTAAAGAGGGGGAGGAGAGTAACACAACGTCAGATCTTTGTGTTTATATTTTGTTTACTTAAGCTTACGTAAGCTTTTTTGCTTAAGCTTACATAAAACTGAACTGTCAACTAATCTAACCCAGTAGTAGTAGCCCTTTTTTGTAAGCAACACCCTATTTATCAGTAAAGCTATATTTGATTTCATTTTGGAAATATGAATCTAATGATCGCTCTAAAGGCCTGTGAAATAATATACTGTATAAATGGGAAAAGATCCACTCAGTACTGTATAAACAAGTTCAAGTAATTTTCCCTGGATCAATAAAGCTGAAGTATAAATCCCATACACATTGATGACTGGATATGTAATTTGGATGTTGTTACATAGCTGTATCTCAGAATACCCTGCATAAAAGAGGTCTCCGTCGGATACCCATCAGAGCACACCCAGCTCCCCTGCCAATATTGCTTTTCTGGCAGCTTCCCAGTCAAATAAAGTTGCTGTATTTTTGTCAGGTGGAAAAAATCTGTTTGTGCTTAGTAATGATCATGTATAGGGACTTATTAGCTGCAAAATGATCTCTGGTTAGATTAAAAAAATACTCTATACTCTAATGCAACATAGATATTAAAAATGTTTAATTGTGAAAGATTACAGTTATATAGTAAGAACAGAATATAGTAGTGCAGTGTGTGATTGGTGTTTCCAAACCCATTCGAGCCTTACCCACACAATAGATGGAGCATTGGGGCCTTTAATGAGGCTGCTCCTCACACTGGGGACCCTCACCCTTATTGACTACAGGCCTTTATGCAGAGGAGGGCGTCTGATGAAATCTTAATTAAAAACCACCATTCATTTGTAACTCTGCTGTCACTGTGTGTAATGCCCTTATATCAAATGTAGTGTTTGATATAAGGACATTAAAGAGTAGTAAACATCCTGCTCTTTCTGTCTGTATAGTCACAGGATAAACATTTCCTTGGCATGTTCATAGACAATATCCATTTACAGGAAGTACCCACGCTATGTTCTTATGTGAAGCTATGTTCTTATGTGAAGCTATGTTCTTATGTGAAAGCCCAGAACCTCCAGAATTCACTCACTGAGCTGCAGAGGCTGCACTAGCACTGATTCATGATTGGCTGCCTGAATCCTCAGACTGAATCCTAATGATTCAGATCAGAGATAGTCCTTTTAGGTCTAAACCAACTGGATTTCAGCATTGAAACTGGCAACCCAAATAAGAGACTCATGTGAGGCTCATTCTGGTTTCTGATTTGTTAATTGTCTTGAAAACCAAAACACCAAATTATAACATAAACAGCGATCATGTCCAATATTTTTGTAATTAAGAATAAATCAGCATTTTAAGTGTTACCAGTAAAAGATATATTTACATCTGAACCTCGTATCAAGGGATACAAATAGGTCATGTTTATGTCATTTAAAATCTAAATCTTAACTTTTTAAGTCTTCTAAAAAAAAACAGTTTCATACCTTAAATTTGAACTTTGAAGGCTCCCATGAGACCAGCTCTGAATGATCATGCTTAAAAACAAGTGTTAGTGTCACCTGTCAAGTGTATAGTAAGTGGCCCTATACTAATAGAAATAAATGCAGTAAATACTGCAATATGATAACAGTATTGCACTGTGAACTGGTGTACAATTAACTGCCATATATTGAGGGCACAATTTTTGAAGCATTTTTTGTTGTTGTTGCGAGAGAATATTGAGTGCACACATTCGTGTTACCCCAGTCCCTATGCGCTCTCATCGGTGATTGATTTGCACTTGTGTGTCAGTGGGTTATGACTTCCTGGTTTGTCTAATAGCTCCAGGCTGATGCGATGGGCTATAAAACTTCACTTGATGGTAGTAAGGGATCTCTGCTACATTGCTCTGTCCACAGTCCAGTGGTCTCTTTGCACCAATGCTAGCAATAGCCAGTGTATTATAGCGTTTTCTCATTTATGATTGTACCTGTGTGCTATGTTTGTTACAGCACAGCTTGGTTAATTATCTCCCATTGATCACCACTAGCCCGGGTCCAGACTGGTGCTCTCTGTATCTGTATGTGCAGAGAATGTCAGTCTGGTTAACACCTCCTCCTCTGCATCTCAGGTCAAAGTCAGACAGGGCCGTCCAATCAGGTTTGTTGATTTTGTTTGTTGACACATGGGAAACAAAGGAGCTCAAAACCAATCTTCTTTCACCTCAGATGAACATGGTCTTTCAGTGCCTGGTATAATTTTATTTTCTTGTACATACGGACATGTGTTTCTCTGATTGGCTAACCCGTCTGTCAGTCACCCCCACCTCTTTGTGTTAAATGTAAAAGAGAAATTGATCACCACTTACCAGTTAGACATTAGTGATTATTAGTGAATTACGCTTATGCTTTATAATAACATTAACTATCCTTAATAAAGCATGAAGAAACACTTAATTGATAATGAGCAACTAGTTTATTAATAGGTTATTTATTAGTATGATTCAGACTTAATAACTACTTAATTAAGGGGCTAGAGTTTAAAAGTATATTTTCTAAGCCTGAATCATTCTTAAACTATTTGTTCATTATAAATTATGCTTTAGTAATGCTAATTAGATGCAATTATAATTTTAAATTAGGTCAGTTGTTTCTCAAGATAATAATCCAATCAAAAGCAGAATACGCCTCACTTGAGTCTCTCCTTTGGGTTGCCAGTTTCTGTTGAATAAATTGAAATAGTCCAAGAGTTGATGAGAAGAGACATGAGGCTGAAGTTCTAACGCAGGTTTATTTACTGTCTGTTTAGGACCCGGGACTCAACAACATGAACCCTCAAGACACTGTGGGTTGCTACTATTGTCCATTTCAGTCTAGTCTAGTCCAGTCTCGCTATGCTTCTGTTGTAGGGAGTATTATACTTCTGATGACGTAGGCCAAGATAACAATACAATTTCTCTAACAGTTTCAATTATTACGGAAGTTACCGTGGGCGCTGCCATCCCTATTCAGGTTGTATTATTTTACATGGGGCTGCGGAGCTTGACAGCAAATAAGTTCTATACAGACTACAAAGCCATTTTAAAGCCTCCCACAGAATCGGTGCAGTGTTGACTTGTTGCACATAAACATTGAACATTTGACACAAATCAACCTACTTCATATCATATTTTAGCGGCAAAACTTTTCCCAAATTCTCAATTGAAATGGAGAATTTCAATACAGAGAATGAGAAAAAAATCTGTATGCAGATTAAAGCACTGGCAACACAGGTTCAGTTGTGATTGTAGTACCTTTTTAAAACTATAAAAGCACAGGTTACATACAGATTTTTTTTTTTTTTTTGCATACCGGTTCAGTTATACATCAGTGTGAATAACTGTACTTTCACTATAGATCAGTGAATTTACCCCTGATTGTTGACCTGAAGCAGATTCACACACGCAATTGAGCGGAAGTATTTAAGCACTCAGTTAGCTTGCGTAAACGTTATTCATCCATTTGTGACCGCTACTGCTTCCTGTTAGCTAGTCAACAACAGTTCATATTAATTTTTTGTCAGTATCACCCACGCCTTATATTAGCTGAACCTTCACTAGCAAAACGCGGCTGTGAGGGGACTCGCACAAAACATACAACTCAACCTTGATACGCTTACTCGCAGCCGCTTTGTGTCCCATCGCCATAACAACCGCCTCAGCGAACATGTGGAAAAGAGAGAGGAGGGAGCCTAAGTGAATCTCTCTCTCTCTGGGTTTGACTTGAGGATGAGCAGAGCAGAGGACCTTGCAGCTCGTTGGAGAGGGGGTAGTTTTTGATATCGGACAAAGATAGTGCATTGGGCAGCTTATGGTGAGTACCTCTACTAAATTGTGTTTGTTGGGTGAGTGTGAGTAGATGACTGCATGTTGTGGTTGTTATGTAAAAATGGAGGATGACGAAAGAAAGGTAGAATCGCTGAGTGGTTGGACTTGCACTTTTCATGGGATAGACTAAGCTCTATAGTGTTTTGCATAGAAGCTATTTGTGTTTGGGCTGTGATAATATTTTCAAGGCATGTGACAGGTTAGACTGCTCATTTCACTAAAACATAGTTATCATTATTATATTTAAGATTTTACTAAAAAAGCTTTCTAGTTTTTTCTAGTTTTTAAATTTTGATGGTTGATAATTGTACTTCCTGGTTGGACGTGAGGCACAGATATGACATACGTAGAGGTCATACCATGACTGTTACCTAGCAACCAACAAGGGTTAAAACTTCTAAACATTTAAACTGCACAATAGTTATGTTTAAAATAATATGACCAAATGATAACACCTTTATTTCCTGTTTAAACTGCTAGAAAAACATACTTCCTTGCATGTAAATTGTCCAGTGCAATTTGGATGGAATATTCAGTGTTGATGACATAGTTAGAGGTATTGCGTTTTAGAACTCATCGCTACTTCCTGTATTTTTCTACTGTTCTTTTCAAAATTTTTTCCACAAACTGCTACTTAACTGATGTAAAACTATGATAAATATTTACCACAGGTACTATCCCACCAAACCAAGTCAGAATTAGAAAAACATGAAAACCTGTCATTCATTACCTGTTTAAAGGTACACAGATTCCTCTATAGTTTTAGAATTTGAGTAATTTGAATTGACTTATGCCCTTCCTTTGGGTTAGTTCTTTTTTTGATCCATTATACCAATGGAATAGTCCAATTTTAGATCTGGTTGAATAGTACTATTGTAGATGTGGTTTAGAGCTGAAGGCTATTTTTAATGGTATTTAATGTCAAATGTTTGAGAACCAAAGTAAGTTATAACTGAAATTACATTAAAGGTTATTACTTAAGTTGGCTATGGCTGAACAAACCTTTGACTGTTTCATTAGAATTGTTGAAATGGGCTAAATCAGAATTTGCTTTTTTTTGGAGATAACATCCTCTGCAGGTTTAATAGTGTATCCTGTCTTCATTTGGTGTTTGTGAATCCTTAGACCGACAGACATTTAAAAAGTATTACAATGGTTATGTTAGCTTAGCACTCTCAAATTGAAATACTCGTTCTGCTCCAGTATCTGTATTGTTATTAAGCAGTAGACTTAAAGGTGCGCTGTATAACTTTTCACTAGGGCGATCCACTACCCCTGCTTGTCTCCATGGATATGTTATTGCTTTGCCTGGAATGCTTCACCATATGACATTAAACTTATCTGTGTCCATGAAGACAAACAGGTTACACCACTAGGCCAAGTTACAGGTCAAATCTGTAGAGAGGCGACTCAGCTTAGAGTAAGAACACATGTTTTTCATAGTATTTTTGAGCAATAAAACACCTGTAATTGAACAAATGCAAGATATATTAGTTTAATGCCTTAGTGTAGAACATTCCAGGCAAAACAGTAACCAGAAACGTTATATAGTGCACCTTTAAAACGGACCTATTATGCAAAATTTACTTTTTAGAGCTTTTAATCATGTTTTAATAATTTCCCCTTCTCATTTACCCTCTCGAAGTTGTATTTAGAGTGATTCATGCATGTTTAATTAATATTTATACTCCTGTATTCAAAGCGTCATTGCTCCAATCTACCCCCGTTTTCACTGCCACTGGGACACGCCCACTGCTCTGTACTTACTTCGTTCTCCAATTTTATTCCCTTAAACTGTGATACATGTAGGATTCGGCAGCGCTGCTCACTAGCGTGATCTGCGTCTATCCTAGGAGGTGCTGTCAGCCTTGCCGACTCATTGTTGTGATGCCGGTTATGGCGACATCGGCTCCCATTGGACCCCAGCAGACTTGTTTCTTTTATTAAGTCGTTACAGATCAATATTTCAATTTAAAATGTCCAAATTATAGCATAATGTTCCATGGGTGTCATACATTATAATTATATAGCAAACACAAGCACAGTAGGTCTTTAAATGAGACTGTTGTCTTTCGGTGAGTATTAGGTCATCATCTCATACTGCACGTATCATAACGATTGATGTCTTTATATTAAAAGACTGTTTCACACATTTCCACACCCTTTTGCTGTGATGTCTTTTTCACATCCCTTAGCTCTCAGCGCAGAAGGAGCGGACTGGAGCTTTCATCTGTACTCTACATTATTTAACATCGTCCACATGAGTCTGACATCACACTTTTTCTCTCTCCTCTCTCTCCCCCCTTTTATCCCTTCTTTCTTTTTTCTTTCTTTCTGTCTCTCTCCTCCATTAGGCCAACTTGAAGAAGTTTATGGAGTACGTGCAGCAGCGAAACATCGAAAAGGTCTCGAGGTTCTTGGAGAAAGGCTTGGACCCAAACTTCCATGATCCAGACACAGGAGGTATGTAATTCTTTCAGACTTGCTCCTCTCTCTCCTCCATTTGGCCAACTTGAAGAAGTTTATGGAGGTCCCATTTTGGATGAAGTGTGTGTCCAAATTATGGATGTCACAATATCATATTTTTATGTTCCAATTATTGTAAGAGAGCAGATAACAATTTAGCAATTATCCACAGTTATTGAATTGGTGACACCATAAACATACAACAGTTGAGATCTTTAAATCCTAAACCCTCGTATCCACTGCATGATTTTTTTTTTGTCTATAAGATGTCACACACCACAACATGAGGAATTAAAATCGTATGACAGTACACACCATCGTACGCTGTGTGCACATGATCAGTCATGGCGATGACCAAAGTTTGTCTGAGCAAATATCAAGCTCCAGTCTCCGTGTGGTAACATTTCCGTAATTGTACTGTTTAGCTGGGGTTAATGCTACATGCTAACGTTGTTTCCTTGTTTGTAAAAGTTAGTAAATGAAAGGTTAAAGGGGAGAGATGATCCCATTCACGGCTGAGCTTTGGAGTGCTGTTACTGAGGAGCGCTTGTGTTTACTGTTGGCCACAAAGATTGATTGCAGACGCAGTGAGAGGATGGCTCACTCTGCGACGAAGACTCCAAAATATCACACACGCGTAACATCAGTTGCAGTTCGTCTTTGTCGTATGACGGCTCTAAATTTAATCTTTGTCCCTGTCTCACTCTGAGACCTACAACCCACGATTTTTTGCCACGATTAGAAATCTTCCATCGCAGGCGGCCAGTGGACAACCGACTTAATACATTATTTTGACCAACTTTTTAAAATTAAACTTTGTGAATGATGAAGTTATTATACCAGAATAATAAAGTAATTATACCAGTTATTATACCAGATATTGGTCTGGTCAAGACTATGACTTAGGCCATGTTATTGAAATGGCCACATTTGCTACTATATCCATGCCCTCCTAATAATGGCCTAAGTCATTTTGTGTTACATGCACCGTAGAAAATAGGTTTAAAATGACTCAAGTCACAAGGCCATGATCAGAAAATGGTCTCAGTCATTGACCCAAGTCATTTTGAAGTAATTTTGTGGCTTTGTGCTACACAGTTGACTGACATAAGTGTTTGTATATCATTTCTCATCTATTAGTATTATCTTTTTGTATGAAAACATTATCACATGTTGTCCACTTTTCAATTGGTACAGTGTTTGTGTTCCCTGATAAATGTGAAAAAATACTTTATTTCAAAACACTAAATCTCCCATAGACTTATACAGACCCCTGCCATCCATCTGAAATTATGACATCATCATATTCTAGAACATGAAGGGAGCCTATTATCGATTTACCGTTGTAGCTTCAAATTACCCATATTCCTGCACTGTCTTTCAAGCCTTTAATTGTGTCTTCTCTATCTCTCTTCACTGCCAAATGACCATACAGGGATTTGGTGTGCGCTGGCTAAAGCTGGATTACTTTCTTTGTTAATCTCCTCATGTTTATGCAAATGTTTGTGTCACCATGAAAGGCTGTCCCTGCTGCCTGACCTGTAGTGAGATGGAAGAGCAGAATACACCGGGCTAATGCTAACCGGAAACAGGCTATAATACTGCGGTGATGAGTGTGGCCTATGCGCAGTCACTGTGGTGGGTCTCTGTGATAAAAACAATAAGGCTTCGTAGTATTTGCAAAACGCTTGGAATATTTTTTATAATATTTCAATTTGAATTGAAATTAATTAAACAAAATTAATGCAAATCTGTTTTTTGAGCCGTAGTCCCAATGTCTAGACCTCTTTTAGTCAGTCTTGGTTTTGTCCAGGTTTAGTTCCGAGTTTAGTCCCAGTTTATTTCAGTTTTGATTTGGTGTATTGCAAGTAAGTGTGAATAAAGCTGAAAACCTTAACTTGACTTAACCAGAGCTAACACAAATCTAAAATGGAACAAATTATGGCTAATAAGACACTACATATTATGGAAACAGCCATGTAACTTATAAAAAGGATTAATCACCATTAATTACCATTAGAAAAGTAGAACGTACAAGTACCATTCTAGTACCATAATTACTCTTTTAGTTACCATGCTATTTCCACCCAGCTCTTCAGTATATGGGTTTGCCTAATTTAGAGTTCATTTGATCTACTTTTTTGTCCTCCTTTGGATAAGTTCTTGTTTAGAACTACAGTTGAAATTATGTTGTCCACTTTTAGACCTGGTTTAGCCCTAGATTAAACCTGGAATAGTTCACTTACTTCACTTAGATCTGGTTTTCTTTGGTGGTACTTTTCTAGCCACTGAGCTAGGCTATTTGATTATGCTAAGTTAGAACATATTTATTATCCTCTGTAATGAAAACAGTGCAACTGTGTGAACCTCATTCAGATGCAACACATTAGCATTATTTGAATGTATTTAGTTTGTGGCTGTGAATGCGATAACTCTGCCCCCATCACCCTATAAAGCTGTGTATTGTAACTAAGTAGTCCTTTCACACATCTTTGCCTGCAGAATGCCCTCTCACGCTGGCTGCACAGTTGGAGGGCTGTGCGGAGCTCATCAAAGTGCTGAAGAGTGGAGGGGCTCATCTGGACTTCAGGACCAAAGATGGCATCACGGCCCTCCACAAGGCAGTGCGCAGCAAGAACCACACAGCGCTCATTGTGAGTCTACACGCATACACACACACACACACACACACACACACACACGCACATGCACATGCACAAATGCTGATGCAGCGCTCTGATTCAACATTTTGTGTTAGCAAACTTTCCTCCTGTAAAGTGGGGCCAGTGTGAGCAGAGCCTGTGAGCTATGAGCCGCAGTGCTGCTTGAGTGTCTCTGGGTGTCCAGGCGCTTGTGACCAGGTGGAACCAGGAGTGTATCTATGTCTATGTTCTTGTTACAGCTCTGATCTGGTTTGGTTTGGTTTAAGATATAATGTTGGTTTAAGATATAATGCTATAAATCAATACAACATGGGCACCAGAAATGTACAGTATAGGCCTATGAGTAGGGCTACAACCAGTTTGGCCAACATATAAGCTCCGAGCGGTGCTTGGGCCGCTGTGAACTCAGTGATCGCATTCTGATTTGCACTAAATGGCCGCTCAGAGAGCGCTTCAAACAGGAGGTCTCGCAGCAGGTCCTCTCGCACTCTGTGCATTGTGAACATGTGGTGTGAATGTGTGGTGTGAATGCAGCTGACCTCTGGCCTCCGCAGTCTGCGGTGAGTAAAAGTGCTTGGATTTGGGTAAAAAAGCGCTCGGATCACCTATACTTGTGTGAATGGGCGCTGTAGAGATGCTGTTTGACACGGTCGTCTGATGAGGCAATATGGCTCAACTTAATATCAGTGACACATCTCCTCCTGCCTCTGTCTGTGCAGCTGAGCCTGGGTCTGTCACTGTCTGTATGTCAGTGAAAGAACCGTATAGCACCAGGGAAATGAGTGTGTGCGTCCGTGTGTATTCATGGGGCTCTGTTCTCTTGAAAACTCTTTTGAAAAACCTCTTTTATCTTTATTTTATCTTGTATTATTTCAATACTTAATTTTGGGGCTTAATTAAGACCAATAGCATTCACATTTTTTATTGTATAGCAGCCAGTAATCATATATAAAATAGGTAAGAATATATATTGAAGTACTAATACACAACATTAATGTCTTATTTCATGGTGTTTATGTTCTGCAACAATGTTTTTGTTGCCTTTACATCTGAGCCTGTCTTAGTTCATAACGGTCCATAACAGTGTGTTACATCTGTGCTCATCCCTGTGTCCGCAGACGCTGTTGGACTTGGGTGCATCTCCTGACTATAAGGACAGCAGAGGCCTGACCCCCCTGTACCACAGCTCCATGGTGGGAGGAGACCCGTACTGCTGCGAACTGCTACTGCACGACCATGCTCAAGTGGGCTGTGTGGACGAAAACGGCTGGCAGGAGATACACCAGGTACTATAACTAATACATGTACAGTATCAGAAAATACACCGGGTACTGCAAATTATAAATGTACGGACCAGGTACTGCAATTTATAAATGTACATTATCTGAAAATACACAAGCTACTGCAACTTATACATACACATGTACAGTACTATCAGGAGATACACCAGATACTTTATCTAATACATGCACAGTATAATGATACAATACATCACATACAGCGTATACTATCAGTACTATCAGAGTATACACCAAGTTCTGCAACTTTTACAACTTACATCTACAGTACTATCAAAGTATACACCAGCTCCTGCAACTAACTCATGTACACACTACTGTACATACTGCAGCTTTTATATGTACGCAGCAGGTACTGCAACGTATACATGTACACATCAGGTACTACCACTTATGCATATACAGTACTATCAGGAGATACACCAGGTACTACAACTAATATATGTACAGTACTATCAGAGTATACATCTCTTACTGTAACTTATACGTATACACCAGGTAATGCTACATGCATGCTCAGTACTATCAGGAGATACACTAGTAATGCAACTTATACACCAGGTACTACAACTAATACATGTACACACCAGATACTGCAACTTATACATGTCCAGTACTATCAGGAGATACACCAGACACTGCAACTATCTCATGTACAGTATCAGAAAATACTCCAGCTACTGCAACTAACATGTACAGTACTATCAGCAATTACAGTAGGTACTGCAACTATCTATTGTACAGTGAAGCTATTTTTAATATGCTGCAATTGTACTTGTGATTAATTAGAAAGGTGTTATGTTGTTTGGTTGTGATCTAACAATTGGGTCTATATTATATTTGCAATTATTTTGAATTGTACACTTACAAGAGTCATGATCAAGAAGATATAGGAGCGACATAGACCATGATCCTTTGCTGTTTCACTTCACCCAACCAGCGCACTTTATGACAAAAATAATAACTCAGTAGCATTTCTATAATAGCCCGTACTTCACCATCATGCAGCAAATATGGAACCAGAGCAGTTGGCTGTTGTTACATCCATATTTCTATAATTCTGTGTTGATTGCCACTTACAAAGCCGAAGGTGCTACAGCTGTATCTGGACTGGACTAGTGGGCCAGAGTACAGGCGGTGGAGAAATTGGTTTGTGTTGAAAAAGAGCGAACGCAGCATATTGTTAATTTGTTTAAGGCCCGCAGCACCCCCTTGTTCTGTAAACATAATAACAGCTTATGCCTTCGTAATGCTTTGTGTCAGGCTTTTTTTGGGATAGAAGACTTTAGAGTGAAAAAGGTCAGGAGGAAGGCAAACATAGAAAATGTACTGCCCAGTTTGAACAAATACAAGTACATAGTGGAACTTAAAGAAGACCTATTGTGCTTGTGTCCGCTATAAAGTTATAATCTATGATACCCGTGGATATTTATGTTATAATTTGCACATTTTAAATTACAATATTCGTCTTGATTGGCAATATGGCGTCTTGAAAATAAGTGATTAAGGATTTCTCAAACATGCACAAATCACTCCAAATACAGCTTCAGGTGAGTAAATGGTGAGGGAAACAATTAAAACATGCTTAACAGCTCTAAAAGCATAATAAGTCTGCTTTAAAGCCACAGTATGTAACTTTTCAGCCAACAAATTGACTAAAATAAAAGCATGTTTTGTTTATTACACTGAAAACACAGAAAAATTCTTACTCTGAGTGGGCATCTCCACAAACCTGGCTCTTATTTGACTTGGAGGAGGGCCTACACCTGCTTGTTTCTAAAACTCATACTTCATGGGAATGTGCCAAAGTATGGTTTTAACTTTCTATTTTCATGAAATGATGCAGGTAATGTGCCACCTCCAGAGTTGGCACATGTTACATACTGTATCTTTAAATGAACTTTTTACCATATACCGGCATCACGTCAGTCCAATATAAAGAAAAATAATCAATATTTGACACCAACATTTTTCAAAGCTGCCTCAGTGTCTGTGTATCACTGGCTGTTTACCTGCACACAAAAAACAGATTATTATTAGATTTCTGGAGTTGTCAGATTATTATAATAACATACAAACCGCATAATCAAGTGTGAATAATCTGAGGGACCATAATTAGAAAGAAATCAGATTACTCACATCAGACTTAGCTGTTTACATGCCATTTTAATAATCGGACAACACCAATAATCACATTTGAGTTCGCTTGTAACTGCAGCCACTGTGTCATTCCTAGTTTGTCTTCAGTGTATCAGATGTGTCTTTTTAAACAGACTAGTGAGTTCAAATGGAAATAGAAGAGCAATGAAGTTACAGAGACGGCTGTATGTTTACACGATCATCATGAACAAAACAAAGACATAGATAAATATATTTTACAATATTTTTTTTACAAAAGTAAAAAGTAAGATTGTGAACTTCAGTGCAACTTAACTTCAGTTTGAGGCAACAAACAAATGCAAGAAATCCGCATGACAAAAATAGGGTTGGGACAAGACACAATTCCCACAAGACACGAGATTTGGTCCACAAGAACAAGACAAGACCAAATTTTCACATCACTTGTAATAAATAAATTGTGCCATCCAATTGACAATTTTGGCCTCACAATTTTTTTTCGTTTGTTTTTTTTTGTTTGTTTTTGTCATTATACCACTGTGTTTTAAAATGACAGCTTCTCAAGGATGTGTTACTCACCAGCACTTAACCCATTTTTTTTCATACAAATGTGAACACATGGAAAAAAAAACCTCACAATCATTTTTTTCATGTGCTCCATACCTAATCCATAGGTATTTGCTTCATACCTAATCACAAACGTATTTATTTATTTTACCTGAATTTAAACAGAGAAGGCCCATTGAATGTATAGGCCTTTATTTTTCATATCTGCCTATATTCCTTTTATAGCTCACTGGACATATATAGAAAACGTGCATATGCCAGTTAACAGAAATGATACTGTGACAGATGCAGTGAGGTGTGCGATTCATATGTTATTACCCCAGCAGCTGTGTATCCATAACCATATTTAATGTCTAATATATATTGTTTATGGTTTACTCTGAGTATATCCAATCCCTGCTGTACTGTCATCGGACTCTACATTATCTCGCCCTCCGATAAGCAACAACAATCCCAGCATCATTTGTGCACCATCTCTCTGCTGTCACACGCGCTTAGCCCCACATGAGACACACAAGACAGAGAACAATGCCTTGGCCCAGGCACAGTGACATGGGATAAACCAGAGCAGAGGCAAGGAGAGGAAAGCAGACAAAGAGATTAAATGAAAAGTCTGCTGCTTCTGCATCTGTGAAACCAGGAGCTGAGTGAGCCATCATTCTGGCCAGATGAAATTATAATCAAAGATATGCTCTGTGGCTATGCGAGGGTGATGTAGTCTCATGCCAAACAGCTGAGATTACATTATTTGTTTAAAATGGGACTAAACACCATAAGCACATTTAAAAAAGAGGTGCTAAACTGGGCAGTACCTAGAGGACTAAATAAAAGAGTGAGGCAGGAGGAGGGGCGGGGTCTAAACATATGAGCAAGACTGTGATTGGTCTAACAGGTATCCACACTTCCAACCCTGCCCTGCAGCCAGGTGTTTGTAATCAGAAATACTTGGCTTTAATCAGGGCAGTCCTGTGTGATGTCACCAGCTACTTGAAATTGCAGTGGTCACTGGAGGCAGAACATATTTTTATACATTTTTGACCAGAAAGCTGCAAATGTGCCTAGTTTGACAAAAGAAATGACTCAACACTGTAGATAATGCTATTAAAACACCATATACATGGTTTTGTAGTGACAAAAAGTGGATTTACTGCTTAGTTCCACTTTAAGAAATAAACAAGCTGGTTAGAAACCTTTATAAATTAAACATAAAATATAAATTACAGTCTGATAATTATTAGAGCGCGGAATGAGTGTTGATGTTGTAAATTGAGTTTTTTAAATGCATTTTTAACCACATAAAGGGTTAAATATGTTGACTGAAGGCTTCTAGATAGATATTATTTATTAAAAAATCACTCATTGTTTAATCCTTTTATGTCATTTTGATGTAATAATGCCGCTGTCTTTGTGATAAAAAATGTTGGCATATGTTTTCGAGTCTGTACTTTCCTGATAACGATTAACAATTATTAAAACATTCAACACTTACTGTAGTAGTTGATTAGTCATAATAATTCTAAGAGCCCTGCTCTGCACGGAAATAGTACATAAAAAATCAAGATAGATGTGAAATAATCCTTCTGTCTAATCACATGTTTTTTGTTGTCTTTGTTTTGTTGTCTTCAGGCATGTCGCTATGGTCATGTGCAGCACCTGGAGCACCTGCTGTTCTATGGGGCCGACATGAGTGCTCAGAACGCCTCCGGGAACACGGCTCTCCACGTGTGTGCACTCTACAACCAGGTACCAACTGTTCCCACGCTTCAGTCTGTGTCCGCTGTCATAGAATATTAGAACTACTCACATTTAAGAGGACATGCAGTGTGTTTAAACTCTTTTGGATTCCTTTGCATTGGTATTTCATGGTTTACTTCAACACCTTACTCTTACTTTCACAGAGAACACTTGGATTAAAAGTGCACTATATAACTTTTTTTGTGTCTCTGGGGATGACATTACTTTGCCTTAGAATGTTCCAGGGTATGGCATTGAACACATCATGCTAGTTACAGGTCAGATCTATGAAGAGGTAAACATGTGTAATTGAATAAATGCAATACATATATACAGGCATGTTTAATGCCATATTATAGAGAATTTTGAGCAAAGCAATGACATCTCCATATACACAAACAAGCCCTTGGACTTGTCCATATAGACAGACCTTACACTTGAAACGTTACTTAGTGCAGATTTAAGTTCTTAGGCCCCCTGCTGGCACCTGTGAATCATGTTCAAGTGATATATCAGCAGCATGTCTACAGTCACGACACTTACAGATGTATAGTGGCTTTCTAGTGGCAGTATAAAAGGTAGCACTTAATGTTCAGAATGAGCATGTTGAAGGCCTATGAACATGTGAGCACTTCCTGATTTCAAAGTGGATTTAAAAAAATGTGTTTCGATGTGTTGTTGACATGCGGCAAATTGCTACGGTTAAAAGTTAATAAGTATTTGAGGACAGTACTACTCTTGTAATCATGGACATAATATCTGATTTATAATTTGATTGGATGGACAAAACAAAACACTGAATTGAGTACATTAGTATGTAGGATAGACCACAAAAAAAACCAAAAAACCAAAAAAATTATTTAAAAAAACAATCATATTTCAAGGAGTGGTACAAGAAAGACAAATGTTCAGATCATTTCATATCGTCAACATAAAGCTTTTGTCCCTTTGACTTAAAGTGGGAAGAGGAACCAAAACTTATACTTACATAACAGTCCTGGTGGAATGTATTACTCAAGTAGGACTAAAAGTATGTTGTCTGAAAAGTACTCCCGATGCGTACAATTGTATTAAGTTAATTGTACTAAATGTACTACCCACCTCTAATTAGCTGGCTACAGTGCCTATTTCTGCTCTTGAGGCTTGCCCTGCTTCATCTGCATCAGTAAAGAGCAGTGTAAGGTGGTAGTTTTCAATGCACACTTCCTGATTAAAAACCTTTGTACCGCACTCATCAATACTTCAAGATCCGCTCGCCTCCACACATCACGGTCACCAGAGCCTTAGCGTGTTCCCTGGTTCATTACGCATGTTCATAGTATAATTAATACCCAGTTTAATTAGAAGTTACATGTATGAAACTGTGTAGCTGTGTGGTAGTGGCAGCGTCTGGTGGTCTCAGGTGCGGAGTTGATTGATCGCAGACACAGCAGGGCTCCAGGAAGCGGGAAACAGGCCTGGATCAGATGATTACACTCGATCAGAGAAGGCAGGGAGCCCGGTGAATTAACTCAAACTAATGGTGTAGTGGCAAACATCAATAGTCCCGAGAGAGGAGAGACATAGGGAACACGCAACAGGGAGGCGGAGACGTGAGGGGTGAGAAACACATTGTACGTAAATATTAAAGCGCGGGTATTACTTACTTCTGTTGGGTACTAACTGCTAACACATAACATGTTTAGATGACCATGTTACCTTTTATTGTTTTGAAAATGCTATGTTCGCCGAAAACAACATACCGGTATTAACATTTACTTTGTTTCAGTTTCGTTTTTGACACTGTTTGTGTAAGTCTCTGTGCCGCTCACTGTTCGGTGAGGGGAAGGGCACTGTGGTGTGAGCATGGAGCTGCAGAGAACTTCCTGGTTACATAGGCTTGTGGGCTGAGGCTTAGACAGGTGACGTGGTCTTGTATACCTAACAGTAAGGAGGGTTCGAATAGTGCCCGGGAGAGATCGCTAGATTACTCAAACATGCTTCATATAAAACATCTTCAGGCATGTTTTTGATGAGGGAGCAACGTTATAACATAGTAGAAAGCTCTAAAAAGTTGATTTAGTATAACACCCCCTTGCTAATGATTAAATTATGATGAGGTTGTGTTCAAGAAGGGATGTCACAATATCATATGATTGTTATGAGAAGAATCAGAATTAGAATTTAGTGATTATCGATACCCAACACCAAACAACAGTGAAGTCCTTTATTTATGTTCATTTATACTGTGAATGCTTTATAAAATGTATGAAGTATAATAAAGAAGTTAATGTGACATAAACAAAACTCACGTCAGACCACGGTGAGACAAAGGAGAGATTAATCAGCGTTACTTCTAATCACTTTAGCTCCATGGTTCGCTTTGCCGTGTTGTTAGCTGCGAAGGAAAGCTAATGCGCTAACTACAGCCACAGCTTGTCAGAGTTAAAGGGCCAGAGCCCCATTCATTGTACTACAGACTATATAATGTATAGAAAATATGACATTTTAACTTTGACAAATACATATGCAAGATTAATCAGTGCTTTATAAATATATATGAATTATAATAAAAAGTTACATAAAAAGTTAACAGCCAGATAAAAAAGCCATTTATATTTAGGTTTGCATTTTTGGACTATAGATTGACTTGAAATCACTTTTTGTCTTCTCACAGTTTTTATCTTTTTAGTTCTAATTAGAGTATGATATAATAATATATATATCATATGTAAACTCAAATGGAGAGCAGATGCTATTAATAGATTTCAAAATTAGGAAAAATTACAGCCGTCACCATAGGAATTAGCAATTTAACATATATATTATATGACAAAATATTAAGTCTTTTGAATGGTGACAGGAAGTTTTTATTGCTTTTTATTTGCAACTAATAACCAAACAGAAAATGCACAGCTGTTGCCTTTAATAATTTGTGTTACCGACTGGGGTCCACACATTTTCCATATTGCAGTGTTGTGGCTTTTAATTCACTTTTAATTGGCAACGATCAACCCAGTGTGTTTGAATTATGCAACCACTTTTTAATACCCCAAAGGAAAAGTTTCATATTAGTTCATTTGTGCTGACAGAGAAAATACGATGTTTAAGTATGGTTTTGTGTGATAGCAATTTATAATAAATAAATACACTTTTATTAGCGGAAATATTGTGCAAAAAGACTTTTGAGAGCTTTTAACCATGTTATAGTTGTTTCCCCTTCTCATTTCCCCTCTTGAAGTTGTATTTAGAGTGAGTCATGCATGTTTGAGTAATTCTCCTGTATTCAAGACGTCATTGCTCCAATCCATCCCCGTTTTCAGCACCACTGGTATACACCCACAGCTCTGTACTTACTTCATTCTCCAGTTTTATTTTCTTAATTGGTGATACACGTGGGATTCGGCAGCGTCACGTAGCCCTTTTGATTTTTTTTTTTTAAACCACTGCTCTCCAGCTTGATCTGTAGCTATCCATCGGAGGTGCCCGACAGCTGCACGGCTGTTTGTTGTGACGATGCTTGCGGCTCCCGTTGGGCTCCGCAGTTTTCCATCCCAGAAGTCAGTGGACTTGTTTCTTTTATTAAGGCATAATTGTGCAGTAGTGCTAAATATGAAACCACTCCTGCTTCAAACCTCCTGAGATCATCCTAAAACATGACGATGAGAGAAGACATCTGCTGGTCCTGTTTCCACTCCACTGCCCGGCATCATTACTGTAAAGGCTTTGACTTGTTATGCAGCCACAGCGCTAGGACGCACTGAGCTACTCAAACACACTCTTAATGAATTCCTATAGGGAGGCTGCGAGAAAGGAGGAGAAGACAGATGGTCGCAACTGTAATTGGGCACTACGTGTGAATGTGTACACAAGTTAGTGCAGCAGAAGGCTAAATGTGAGCGCCGCGCATTTTAAGCTGTCTCATTTGAAACAAGCATATAAGCTGTTATGGTAATAGAATATTGTTAAATGCTAAATATTAGTGGTATGCTAATATTATGCTAAGTGGGGACAGCATGGAGCATCATGACTTTTAGAGAATGTTTTTTGAAAGAGGGGATGTTATGCGAAGCTGATTTTTTTTAAGCTTTCTTTCATGTTATAACGTTGCTTCTCCATCAACATGCCTGAATAGGTTTTATATGTGATCCATGCATGTTTCAGTAATTTAGTGATCTCTCCCGATTCTGTACAATGCCCAGCTCACAAGTCTATGTCATCTATGCTCCCACATGACAATCCTCCATAAATATACAAAAGCATGATACAAAACTGTAAACAACAACACAAACCTGATGCGATGTGCAGTAGTTTCATTAGTGGGATGCACGCTGATTGTGTCGTGATATCACTCTGAAGCCACGGAGTGAGTAACACGGAGAGTAAAGGGAGGGGAAGACTCAAAGCATCAAAAGTGAAACTGACACCTATGTTTATATGTTGTTTTCTGCAAATATAGCATTGTCAAAAACAATAAACAGTAACATGGTGATCTAAATATGGTAAGTGTTAGCTGTTAATACCCCACAGAAGTAAAATACACCGTCTTTAAAGTAGAACTAAACACTGAATCAACTTTTTTGCGATTAAACTGTGGTGTTTTAATAGCATTCTTTACTGTTCCTAGTCTTTTTTTCTTTCTTTGGCAGTTTTAGTACAAACTAGGTAAATTTGCAGTTTTGTATCACAAACAGTCAAAAACCTAATCTGTGCTGCCTCCAGTGGCCAGTGCAATTTCAAATACTACATGACATCAGGAACTCCCTGATTACAGCTGAGTGTTTCTGATTACAAACACTTGGCAGCAGGGGCTAAGTTTGAAGTGCGGATACCTGTTAGACCAATCGCTCTGTTCTTAATACCTCCAGAACCCGTTGTTCATTTTTGTTGCGTTTTGATTTGAGTTTGAGTAATCACACATTATCCTGCATTTGAGGGCTTAGTGTTCAGAAATTTTATTTTTTCACCTACTGGGACTGCACAATATATTGCAGCATATTGAACCCAAAACACAATTTGAGTAGGCGCAAATATCAAATCACAAAGACTTCAAATATTTAGGTAACAGAGCAGTTTTGAATAGGAAGTCTATGGACCTGTTTCTATTATTATGTTTTAGAGGAATATTGCAGTTGACATTGAACAAAAGGTAAAAGTATGACTTATGTATGTGACAGTTTATTACCTAATATCAGAAATAACATATTTTTGTAATAATTGTAGTAGTTGAGCTGTAAAACAGGCTCCAGTGTTTCCCACAGATTCATACTGAGGTTATGGTGGCACAAGCAATCCTCATTTGAATAATTTTATTGAATATATTTTTGGGGAGTAAATATGTCATGTACTGCTTCTACTAATTGGCTCTGCGTCCAACCGTAAACAGCTAGCTCACTGTTAGCGTCAATACTTCCTGTCCAGTTGTATCTCTATGAGTTTTTTGCCGAGTCACACTAAAATGAATAAATATTTAAAGATGAGGTGGTGGACAGCGGGTGGATGTCACTGACAGCATGTTAAAGACTAAACAAATGAGGGGAATACTTCTTATTAAATCAATGCCACAAACTGAAACAATCCACTTACAAAAACAATGGTAGTCTTTACTTCAGTTATTTTAACTGAATTAGATTTTATATTTTGTGCTTTTAAGAAATGCTTTGAGACCCAGTGAGCAAGCTGGTGTGCTGCTGTGCGCCCCAGAGAGAGCACCAATTAAAATAGACTGGTTAACGATAAATTAAAGTTACTTCTATGTGTTTTTTTATAATACAAAAAGCAAAACGGATAATTTTTGTTCAGCTTGTTTTAGACTATGGGGGAAATATGGGGGGGTCACCACAGTCTCCTCTGTTAATGGGAGACACTAAGGCTAATTTGCTCCATCTTATCTTATTGATTGTGTCCAAAAGCCACTCATAATTCATCCAAACGTGGGCTGGAATTGCGTACTTTGGTTAGCATACTTTTATTCTGTATCCGCTTTAGTAAATGCTGGTTTAAAAGCATATGGACCTGGAAGCTAGTCAAAATGATGTCCCTTTCTGCCCCTCCACAGCTGGGGTAGCCTGGGGGCAGTGTGCTCATTTTGACTGAAACTCAGACTCACTAAAGCCTGAGTATGACCTAATGAGAACATCTGTGTGTGCTGTTCACTGCACATGATGTATTCAGGTGGATGTGATTTATATGGCTCATCTGTGCTCCTGTTGTGTCTGCTTTAAACTCTAATTAAACTCCGCAGTTGTGTAATGCCATGGAATGAGTTAAGGATAATGGACTGTGAAATGAGTATTGACAGATCACTGTTGTTGGTTTGCCCATATGAGATGTTATGATTTGATGTAATGACGATACTGTGTAAGCTATGCCAGAGAATATGTTGCATTTAAACTTCCATTTTAACTCTGGTAAAATGTTACACCTCAAAATCATACTGGAATACAATTTTCTTTCATACTTTAATGTTACAGTGCATATGACACGTTTGAGTACTTTTTACTAAAACACCATTATATTGAAGGTTGTACTTACTTTAATTCTGGTGACGTTTGTTATTTTACTTCCTGGTTGGACATGGACAGCTGATGTGACATACGTAGAGGTAGTTCCAGTTCTCTTACCTAGCAACCATGATGCTTGTCTAAATTACACAGTTGTTATGTTTAGACTAATAAAATAGATGACGACACGTTTATTTTGTTAAACCAAACTAAATTGTCAGAAAATTGTACTCCTTGCTTGTCAATTATACCTGCATTTTGAATGGAATTCATGTAAAATGATCTAAAATTATGATACCAGTAAATATTTACCACCAGTACTATCCCACCGAATCAAGTCATAATTAGAAAAACATGAAAACCTGTCATATGCACTGACACACATACTATATTACTTAGCTTAAAACTTAAAAGTACACATTTTGACGTAAAAATGTCACATGAAAAAATCGACTTAAGTAAAAGTATTAAAGTACCCCTTTAAAAATGTACTTAAAGAATAAAAGTATAAGTAAAGTATAGTAAAAGTACCGTATTTCGTGCAGAGTTTGAGATTTAATAAAGCTTCAGTTGTAGTGATTTTTATAAAGATTTGTGCTGAAACAATTGAATCAATATTTTTTATGGCTGTTCTATTTGTATATTTTTTGTTTGCTCAAATTATGAAGCAGGTCTCAAACAATAATAAAAAAAACTTTTCCTTTACTTTCAGTTCTGTTCAAAATTGTAGTGGAGTAGAAAGTGCAGATACCTTCTCTCAAATGTAATGAAGTAAAAGTAAAAGTAAAAAGGATCCACCTTAAAATGTATTTAAAGAGCCCATATTACGCTATTTTCTGATCTATGTTATAATGTTGTTTCCCCATCAAAAACAGACCTGGAGTTGTGTCTTGTTTCATTCACACATGTGTTTAACACACAAACCCTGCATATTTAGCCTGAGTTCTTCTCTCAAACAGAAAACACTTGAGGACAGTGGATAATACAGGAAGAGCTCCACTGTGTTTTTAAACTCCATACGCCTTCACCAGAATCATTTGGATAATTTCAGCTCTGGATTTGCCAATCTCTACCGAACAAAAGGTAAAAGGTGCTGGTAACTTGAAAACTGCCGATTCATGACATCACAAGGTGGAACAGAGCATTTTGAGCTTTGGAGATGTAGCCAGACTAATAACAAAGGATTACGCAAACATGTGTGAATGAAACAAAACACAACTCCAGGTATGTTTTTGAGGAGGTAACAACATTATAACATGTCTTAACACTCACAAGTCAGTTTTGTGTAATACAGGACCTTTAAGTAAAGCACCGATACCTAAAATGTGTACTGTGCCTTACAACTGTTACTTTGCTCCACTACTATATTGTAAGTTTCTCTGTAAATTATTTTTTGGATGGCTATTCCTAAAACGGTTTTAAAGTTTTAGTTTTGTGCTGAATAATAAAAATCTATTAAAATATCATGCCCACAATGCCCTCAGTATCAGAAGACTCAGGCTTAGTAGTCAGTGTATAATTCCACAATTTATGAATTTGAGTTGTTGAAAAGTATCACATACAACCATCTGTATCGATGTGTATTAAGTCTATAATAAATATATATTAATCTATCGATATCCTGTGACTCGATTCTGATCCTTGCCTTGTGTTCAAAGAATCTTATCAATTAGCACCATGTAAGTAATAGATATGCTGTGAGTACAAAGGTGTCCAAAAGTAATCAACTTAATATAATATGATTCCATAAAATATATTCACAAATATATTTTTTCTCTAAAGAAGCTAACAAACCTAGCTAACACTGTGTCCTGCCTTGTCTTTTTGCTCTTAGGACAGCTGTGCGAGGGTGCTTCTGTTCAGAGGAGCCAATAAGGAGATAAAGAACTACAACAGTCAGACGGCCTTTCAGGTATGAGTAACATTACTGCTCTCTCTCTCTGTCTGTGAGAATCAATGGAGCGGTGAGATAAAAAGAAGAGCTGCATTTGAATAGCTTAAGAACACGATGGAGACTTTAACTCACTACAGTATGGGCTCTGCATAAAAGAATATATGCGGTTGTTACAGTTGATGTTGAATTCTGAATTTTAATCTTAGTCATTTTGTCTGTTCCGATGTAAGATAAGGGATGGGGGATATGCCAAAAAAAAACAATTTTCACGGTTCTCTTATCTTATCTATCTTATCTTTCACAGAGCCAGATCATGATTTCAATTTTACCATGATTTATGTTTTCTTAGTATCTTTTATACAGTCTTTGACAAGTAACTAAAGCTTTCTGCTGTGTCTGAAAGTTTACTCTTCACTGTGATTGGTTAAATCCACCTGTCACTCACTCAGAGCAGGACAGAGGCTGAACAGTAGGAGGAGTGGATGGTGGAAAGTGTCTGCTTTTGACCATAGAGCTACATCAAACAAATAATCAGGGAATCAACAAGAATTTTATCAAACTAGCAGATTGTCAGAGGGATGACACTGTACTTACTTGATACTAATCATAGTATCAAAAGAGAAGGTCATTTGAACAAGTTTTGGTACAAAAAACACTTAAAAATGACAAATTGGGACCGCTCCTGAGCAGTTTCGGCATCTGTATCAGAACTACTATATAAAACTACATGGAATATTAAAGAAACTACTATTATTTTGTGTTCAAAAATAATAATAATGCATTACTCCTATATAGGGCTTTTCTAGACGCTCAAAGTTGCTTTACAATTTGGTGCATTAATCATTCACTCACTCCAAACTTGGTGATAGGAAGCTACTATTGCAGTCACAGCAAGTAAGCAAAGTTTATTTATGTAGCACCTTTCACAGAGAGGGAAGTCACAAAGAGCTTCACAACAAAAAGTTAACACACACACACACACACACACCGCATTCATACTAGGCAATGTGGGTGAAGTGTCTTGCCTAAGGATACAACAGGCACCCCACTGTGGCACCTGATAGTCCCAGTGACTGAAATTTTAGTGTTATGACATTACAGTGCAACAACTCTTTTTTTTCCAAGTTAACAGATTTTTCTAGTTTAAAAACTGCACTTGAAATGAGAGACCCCTGTAATTTTAAATAATATCTAACAATTTCTAGCAATGTAGTCTTTCCAGTGAAATAATCCTGAAAATGAACACTGACATGGCTATCCAGCATCAATTAGTACTCATTTATTTGTGCACACACAGGCTGTGCCATTCCTCACCACGTTAACAGCCATCAAGACCCACTAACACCACACGTTATGCTGTCACATATTCATTATACATGCTAATATTGTAACCAGATGCATTCTCTGTCTCTTCCGAACTTTAAGGTGGCCATCATCGCAGGAAACTTTGATCTGGCTGAGATTATAAAGGTCCACAAAGCATCAGATGTTGGTGAGTTGACAGTGTTTTGTAAATTATTGAAAGCTTAAAGCGTGCAGAGAGGGAAAATGAAGAGAAGAGATGAAATGCGGAGTGCACAGTGGATGAGAGGGAGCTCTGGTGGATCCCTGCTGCGATAAGGGCTTTCTCCTGAACACGAACCTGTGGAAAATTCTGCCATCTAGTGCCAGCTCCGTGGAATAACTTTCTTTTACGCTACCAGTCAAACGTTTGGACACACTTTTTCATTGAAGATCTTTAGTTTCATTTAAGGTCTCTAGTTTCATGACTATATACTAGATTCTCACTGAAGGCATCAAAATTATGAATGAACACGTCTGGGATGTAGTAAACAAAAAAGTGTGGCATAACTCAGAACATGTCTTCAATTTTAGATCCTATAAAAGTGGCCACCCTCCGCTTTGATCACTGCTTTGCACGCTCTGGGTATTTCTTGACCCTGACAAGGCTAGGGTTGTCAAAAGTAGAAAAGAAAACTAGATACTAATCAGTTACTAGATACTCATTTGAGCAGGAAATGATACTAAAACAGTTACAGTTACATTTACTCAGTTACATTTACTTTACATTTACTTTTTAAATAGATTGTACTTTTCAGAGTACTTTTCTAGCAACATACTTTTATTCCTCCTTGTGTAATATTTGTATTGAAGTAAAAGTCCTCTTACTCTGTTTTGAGTAAAAGTTTTGGTTCCTCTTCCCACTGTGAGTAAGTCTACAAGTGACAAAAGCTTTATGTTGACAATATGAGATGATTCAAACGTTTGCGTGTCTTGTGCCACTCTTTCAGATATAATGCAGTTTTTTCTCATTGTTGTGTCTATCCTTTGAAATAGCAGAATTTGTTCATAATTTAATGTTTAATCCTTCAAATTGCTTTAACTTCAAATTATAAATCAGACGTTACCTCCCGACAATTACTCTTTAAGTTACTCTTACTTGAGTAGTCATTTTCCCAAATACTTTTTTACTCTTACTCGAGTAATTTCTTGGACAACTACTTTGTACTTCTACTTGAGCAATATTATTTTGAAGTAATGTTACTCTTACTTGAGTAAAATGTTGGTTGCTCTACCCACCTCTGTATATTTGATGTCATCAGTGTTGTGAACAGTAGTGTATGCTGTAATGCTTCTATTGTTGAATTATCTCTAGTTCATCATTTTTACAAGATGAGGCATAATCCAGCGTTATGTCCGTGAGTCCTATTCAGCAGATAAGAATGTGAAAAGAACAGGCTTTATCTCATTGCTGTAATTTTAATCTGATTAAGGCCTTCTATATTGAGGGCTGAGAATTTACACAGTGAGACTGTCATTATGGGCAAAAACGAGGGATGAATTGAATTATATTATCAACGCTCTTAAAAAGCCCTATTTTTCCTAGTGAAAATGATAAATGATGAAATCCCTAAGAACTGATGTCTTCAACTCTGAGACCTTAAAGGTCCTATATTACACAAAATGGACTCTTGCGAGCTTTAAAACCGTGTTAGAAATGCTGTTACATGTGTTTCATTCACACATTTTTGTTTGCGTAATCCTTGACATGAAGCGGTAGTTTTCAAGTGAACAGCTACTTTTTATTTTTTGTTTAGTAGATATTGGCAATTCCAATTAAAAACACAGTGGAGTACTTATTATTTATACTATTATCACATGATATCACAAGGTGGAACAGAGTGTTTTCTGATTGAGAAAAGAACTTGGCCTAAAAATGCAGGGTTTGTGTGTTAAACATGTGTGAATGAAACAAAACACAACTCCAGGTCTGTTTGTGATGAGGAAACAATATTAGAACAGATCAGAAAATAGCAAAAAAAATGGCTTTAAATATTAATTCCTTGAACATAAACAACACAAACTTTTAATCACTGCAATTTAAAGCCCCACTGTGTAACTTTTTGCCAAAATATAGACTAAAATAAAAGCATGTTTTTGTTTTTTTTTTTCATTTTGGATGTTTGTATTGTGCTTGTATTGGACTAGATAAGTGTAATGCAATACTGTGGGACATTCCAGGTGTAACATCTGCTTGAAGGAAAGCAAGAGGTGGACCCTCCACCAGAAATGTGACGTAGAGCATCTTTAAGCTTTCAGGACTAATAAGTTTTATGGAATATCATAAATATCCAGTATTGCAGAGGGCTGAGAAAAACACTGCCTTTAGAAACAGAAAGGTAAAACATCACTTAATGTCTCTGTCACAGTGAGAGTAATGCTCTGATGCTGCTGTACTACAGAGTTTAAAACATGATTTTACCATACTATAACAAAATTAGCCTATTTTAATTAGGCCTTTTTTATACTGGTAATCATTTTATTCAACTAATGCTAAATTCAGCATTGCATACTTATTTAGTGCATAATTATTTATTTAGGTACGGCTTAAATTGTGTTAAGAAAATCATTAAAAATTAGAAGATCGGTATCAGGCAATTGCCAAAAACATTTTTAAAAAAAAGCATATTCGGAGCCAAAAACTACTATTATCTCTTACTGCCAAAAAACATCTAAGTGCATCCCTGTTTCCAATTGAAGCTCCTAGTTCAGTTTGGCCTTGTGTGCTCCGTGTCCGTTCTGACAGGCTTTAAAACCAGAATACACTTGTCTCTGAAGACTTGCATGTGTCTATCGTCCCCAGTGCCTTTCAGGGAGACCCCTTCTTACACAAACCGTAGACGTGTGATGCCCGGCCCGCTGCCCTCCCCGCGCTCCCTTCTCCGCTCCGCCAGCGACAACAATCTCAACGGAGACCACCACGAGCACATCCACGTCCCCCGAGAGATCCGCGGGCGCCAGGGTCACTCCCCAGTCCCCTCCCTGCGCAGCCTGCCCGCTTTCAGCCAGCACCACAGTAGCCTTGGAGAGGTAAGCCTGGAGGTCGGGGTGTGTTGATATAGAGAGTTGTTTCTACTTTTTGGACCTTGTTATGATATTGTTAGCACGTCAAAAACATATGTGTTACTATTTCATGTACACCTGTTCCTGTCCTTAAAGGTGTGAATGTTATATAATGTAAACTCTAAGCACATGTGAAGAGGACCTATATTTGTGTTTCAGGTTGCGTTCACACTACAAACACTACATCAAAATTGGGACTAAACTGAGACTAAACTAATCCTGGACTAAACAAGAACCGAACTAGAGCTAGAACAAATCAAGTCTAAATCTGAACTAAACTGAGCCTAAATCAGGACCCACCAAGGACAAGTGTGAATGTCATTCTGAACTCATTCTCATGATTTCAGAGGTTAAATTGACGTCACAGTGAAGCATCTATTTGTTAGCATCATGTTGATAATAGCCATGTTGCTACTTTGTCAATTCCAAATGCTTAACTCCCCACTGTTACTAAAAATACAACCCAAACATTT
>KN478973.1:75694-87021 GCA_000787095.1 Periophthalmodon schlosseri
GGGTTGGCTGATATGACGCATTTTTCCCCCTCATATTGATCAATCTTCATTTTCAATTCATTGTCAGTTGGTCTTTATTAAAAACAATGTGGATATGGTGTTTTAATAGTATTGTGTACTGTCCCTTTTTGGTCATATTATTGCAAACTAGGTTCATTTGCACCTTTCTGGTCAAAAACTGTGTGCTTCCTCCAGTTTCAAGTGCTACATGACATCACACAAGACTGATTACGTGGGTACCTGTCAGACCAATCACACTGTTCCTTATACCTCCAGCCCAGCCCCGCCCCTCCTCCCCTCTCGCTCTTTTATTTAGTCCTCCAGGTACTGCCCAATTTAGCAGCTATATTTGAAATGTGGTTCTGGGTGGAGTTTTTTAAGTTCAATAAAAGGTGAAATAATAAATTGCCCCTTTGTTCTAATCAGTTTGACTTAAGTGACAGAGTTCCCCTGTGTGTTTCAGAGCCGTCATGGTGAGATGCCAGACAGCAGCCTCCAGAGCACGGGCAGCTCACGATCGTCCCACTCGCGCTCCCCCTCCCTGCATCACCCCCACGAGGACGACAGGCCGGTCCCCAGGAGGTCTCACAGCCACGGGTACCCCCACAGCCAGCGAGGGAGGCTCAGGTCTGCTACTATACACTCTGCTTGACCGCTCTAAAAAAACCTTTGTTCCTTTAAAGTGCATTTTATGGTATTTATGTTTTTCTAATTATGACTTGGGCTGGTGGGATAGTACCAATTATGGAATTAACTGCTTGGATTACAATGAAGGAACGGCATGTCGACTGCTTATACCATATGTTTTATTATGTTTACTGCACTGAATCTGTTCTGTGACATCACCAACATATCCAGTGGCAAAATAGAAGCCGTGGGGGAAAGTTGTGGAATGTCGCCAACGTGAGAAAAAGTACAGTACAAATTAGTGTCGTCATGATGCAAAAAATTCAAACCCGATTTCGATCCTAAGGAATTTTGATACCACAATGATAATTAAAAACACTCTTTATTTAGACAATAGAATGTCATTTTCAACATTAAATCATAGTACTTTATTTTATATCACCATGTAGCCTTATGTCTGTGTAATCCTTCAGTCGTGCAGGTAAGTTCCATAGTGGTCCATGGACATATACTATGTGGTTTTATACTTCTTCTGATACAGCTGAAGATCACTCCAAAGCTATTCAGGAAAGGTTCATTTCTGTCCGGTTGATGTGACTTTTTACTATCGATACTTGCTCAAATTGGTATCAAATGAGTTTCAGTGCTATTTTTAGTATTAATTAGTATCAGATTTTCAATACTTTTGACAACCCTAGTACAAACAATGTCTGTGGCACTGTGTCTAGTTTGAATTTGGTAATAGATGTTTTGTTGAAAATGACAACATTTCTTCTTGAAATCTATGACTCACTAGTTTGTAAAAAAGTCAAAGTAAGTAAGATAATAATTTAAAAAAAAAACATGTAATAGTTTCTGTGTATTTCTCAGTTAGTAGGCCACAGGGCAGTAGCTACTTGTCTCTTATGTGCTGGGGCATTGGCGAATACAGAGGGGCCCTTTATATCTATAACCATAGGGACTGACTGAAGACACCAACATGAGGAAGACTAAAACTAGTATCGAAACTAGATACTCATTTGAGTAGGTATCGATACTAAAAAAGTCACATTCGCAGGACAGAAATGAACCTTTCCTGAATAGCTTTAGAATGATCTTGAGCTGTATCAGAAGTATAAGACACATAGACTAGTACACGCCCATGGTCCACTATGGAACCTACCTGAACGACTGAGGGATTACACAGATATAAGGCCACATGGGAATATCAAAGAAAGTACTATTTAATGCTAAAACTCACACGACTGAGGATTACACAGATATAAGGCCACATGGGAATATCAAAGAAAGTACTATTTAATGCTAAAACTCACATTCTATTGTCTAAAGAAAGGGTGTTTTTAATTATCATTTTGGTATCTGAATCAGTATTGAGTATAAAGTCTATTCCTTAGTATCGAACCTGAGTTAAAAATTTTAATATCGTGACAATACTACGACTAATACAAATTTTGGTCATCTGGATATGTTCCATAGTGGTCCATGGGCGTATCCTAGTCTATGTGGGCTTATACTTGTTCTGATACAGCTCAAGATCATTCTAAAGCTGTTCAGGAAAGGTTCATTTCTGTCCTAGAAATTAGCGCTGTGAGTAATATCGGATGTACCGGCCTGTTCGTAGATTGATGCATAAATCTACAGACCCGCTTGTACCACTATAACTTTCTAGCATTAGACAAACTGCTCACTAAACCAGCAGTTTGATCACATCTCGCGGTGGCGAATGGGAGCGGGTTAGCTAAGCGGTTAGATTGCGCTCATATGTCAGCGGTACGGCGCGTGTAGCATATACCTGATGTGATTCCAGTGTTTGTGAGGGAGCGGCGGTGTGACGGCTGACAGGGGGATTGCATTACTACACCACTCTCCCCCTCCCCTCCTCCTCTAATACTCTGCTGTCACTGTGCTCCATCCATCTGGGATCCATTCTCTCTCTTTCTCTGCCTTTTATTCAGGCAGAGAGAGGAGTCATATTCACAGGATAAACATTCTTATTATTAAATACATTATGAAATCACATGCGCGTACAAACAAGGCTTTTCCTGCCATAACACGCTGCACTGTGGATGAGTGAGTATTTGTGAGTTCAGATTTTTATGTGGACCCAGTAGAGGTATAACAATGTTGTAACAATAATAACTAATGTAATACCTGCTGGTAATGCTTCAAGGTCTATTCAGATATTAAAGAGGGGGGTATTTTACTTTTATGGGGTAGTAACTGCTAACACATAACATATTGAAATCACCATGTTATCCCTTATTCTTTTGCAAACGCGATATCCGGCGAACACAATGTATTAACATGTTTTATAAGTTTCACTTTCGTTTTTGACACTCTTGAGTCTCCCTTCCCTTTGCTCTCCACATTAAGTGACTCCCACTTCAGAGCACTATCACAACACAATCAGCGCGCATCCCATTAATGAAACAACTGCACATCGCATCAGGTTTGTCAAGTTGCTGTGTACACTTTTGCATCATGCTTTTGTATATTTATGCAGAATTGCCTTGTGGGAGCACGGGTGACGCAGGCTTGTGGGCTGAGCATTACACAGAATCTTACAGCTAACCATAAGGAGGGTTCGAATAGTGCCTGGGAGAGATCACTGAAATACTCAAACATGCATGGATCTCTTCAGGCATGCATTCCATTTTTGCATAATACACCCTCTTCAATAAAAGAAAAATATTTAAAAATGTACTACTTGCATAATGAACATATGACATTTATCAGTATTCGGTGTGATACTGTTTGAACCTAAGCATTCATTGATTTTACAAATAATTTTGAAGTGATTTGAGAATATAATCGTTAGGATTAAATAATAATCTTCCTCATGAGCATAGCAGTAAGACATTTTATAACAAACTAAATTATCTAAATGGAATCGGCGAATCAGAAGTTTGATGAAATCACACATGAAAGTGAACAATGCAGTGTATCTGACGTTTTAGTTTCACATATCACATCATGCTAACTCTTGTAGTAATGGTACAATTTAAAGGAACTGTATGTAATATTTTGATTTTAAATTCCATAAACATGACCTAACTATGTCCCCAGATATGAGGTAAACATGTTCAATGGACATGATGGCCAAGTTGTTTATGTTATAATTTGATGTTTTGGTTCTCAAGGTGATTATGTCATATATGTGCTGCTGCTACTTGGCCAGGACACTCGTGTAAAAGAGAGTTTTAATCTCAAGGAGTTTTATCCTGATATATACTGAGAATGAAAAAAACCTGTATGTGTCCTCAATCTGCAGGTTAACGCACTGGCAACCCAGGGTCAGTTCTGATTGTAGTGCTCTTTTTTTAAAACAGAAAGAGCACAGGCTACATACAGTCATATAAATATTATTAGGCGTTACATGTGCATTGTTACAAAATGGGCTTGTACAGAGATGAATCCTAAACATGTTGGTTACACATGATACAGTTACAGCAGGCTCAGTTGGAGTGTGGTGTCACTTCCACAGCTCTGCCGCTCTCCCCGCATGTCTCTCTTTGACCTTGTGTTTACGCCCGTAGTAACTCTGGAGGCATTATGGGTACCAAGGGAGTGTGAAATTAGCTTGGCCGGTCAACAGCCCGCCCATCGGCACCGTCCAAGTGCCCGTACAGCACCATCATTTGAGCAGCCTTGTCCTGTACGCTTCGGTTCAACAGGCAGGCTGTAGCTCAGAGGAAAACACGCACTGATGGAAGCACTGGTGAGGGGACAGTCAGGTCATAGATCCTTTACTGTAAATACCACTCTCATTTAGTTCTTAAAGCTCGTAAGTGATGCAGGGTTGTTGAGTTCATGTGATGTCAGCTTTCTAAAAGAATGAGAGTTTATAACTTTTTTTCTGCTGCTGGCCCCACTTCTTCATTTCATTTACGCTGTATTATTTTTGAAAAGGACTATGTACCATTTTTTTTACATCTCTATATGACGCAAAGTCTACCATTTTCAAATAGTGAATACAGTAAATACAAAGCAGTGGCCAGAGATAGGGGGTAGATGAGTATTCAAGCCTTGCATCCAAGACAATACAGGATTACTCAAAATGCATGAATTAATGGAAATACATCCCATAGTAAACTACTGGAACTTAGGAATCACCATTATATCACATTATATACCATATATCATAAAAGATGCCATATGATGCATCATATTTCTCCTTAAATATGTCTGTAACTGCTGGCCATATCCATGTGAAGCAAAAATGGGCCATTTGAGTCTTTCTTGTTTGCACAAATTAACAAGTGTTTTACTAGAGTGTACAAGTTATTTACTGAAACAGGTGGTGTTGTAGAGAGAATACAGAGCACGAAGCTTAAGATAAATATAATGAGTTTGTGGAGCCAGTAAATAACAAACGATAAACAAGTACAGCATACTTTAACCAAATAAAATACAGATATTACTGCTCTTACACTTTGACTTAGCACATTCCTGTCTTATTATAGATTAGATTGAGATTTTAAACTGTAGTGCCTATTGGTGTTAATTGTCCTGTGCATTTAGTGTGACTCTGATCATTTAACAACACACTGACTTTTACTAGTGCACTGTGCCACACTTACTATATTTAAATGTACCAAATATACACTTAACCTCTTTTACAACATCTGCCCTCCTCCCAGGTCCCTGGTCCCTGTCCCTGGTCCCTGTCCCTTGACAGCTCCCTTGTCCCTGTCCCATGGTAGTAACAGCTTCCTGGTCCCTGATCTCTGTCCAGTGGCAGTGACAGCTCCCTAGTTCCTGTCTCTGGTCCCTGTCCCATGGCAGTGACAGCTCCCTGGTCCGTCCCATGGCAGTGACAGGTCCCTGGTCTCTGTCCCTGGTCCCTGTCCCATGCCAGTGGCAGCTCACTGGTCCCTGGTCCTATGCCAGTGACAGCTCCCTGGTCCCTAGTCCCTGTCCCGTGGCTGTGACAGCTCCCTGCAGTCATATAAGTCAGGTGTCAGGACTGTTCTTTTGCTCCATGGCCATTTTTCATTCCTCTGTCCTTCAGCTGGAAATGAGCTGCACAGATCCGCTCCCAAATGCTCCAGCAGAGGTTTGGGTGGCTGCGTAAACTCATAGAGAACAGGCCAATACGGAGATACATACTGATTCTCTACAGTGAATTACTACAGCCAAGGGAGGGCAAAGGGGTCTGTTAAGATACAGTTTATTGTCCCTGTAGGGAAGTTTGTCCTCTGCATTTGGCCCATCCTTCAATGCTGATGGAGCAACCTGTCAGGAGCAGTGCCACAGTGCCGTGCCCAAGAACCCATCTCCAGGTCTTGAGGTAGTCTTGGTCAGGACTGCCTTAGCTGGAGGATTTTACCTATTATTCATGTTTTTGGGTTGATGGGGGAAACAGGTAGCCTTGCCAGAAAGATGAATTCTCACAATTTTTGCGAGTTTACAAACTCTTGATAATCTGTCTTGTTCAGCTCTGGCTGAAGTGTTTGCATGTGATAAGTCCTGCACTACCAATGGTGCAAAGACTGACCAATCACAGGGCACCACTGTGGTTTGGGCGGTAGCCAGCACCGAACATGGTGAAACATGGCGATGCCGACAGACGTACTTTTGCTTATGTTAGCAGAAATACAGACTATTTTGTCTGTAAAAACATGCAGAGGGAAGCTCTTTGTGCATTTGTGGATGGGTAAGATGCATGTGCTCTTCTCTTAACTGAATTTAACTAAAGTTTGATTTTTCGGCTTGTTCTGCTGTTGTGACACTTCCACCAATCAACGTGAAGTCTTTGTTTGAACATTCCAATCACTAGTTCCGAACGCTTTTAGCGAGAGCCATCCCAGATTGATGTGTAGAACTCTTTTCAGATGGCTACACATATCAATCTGGCATGAGCCGGGTTAGGAAACAAGAGTGTCCAGAAAACCCACCTAGAGACAAGGAGAATATGCAAACTCCACACAGAAAGGCTAGGGCGACCTGGGAGTCGAACCTGGAATCTTTTTGCTGTGAGGCGTAAGTGCTAGCCACCATGCCGCTGTTGTTGTCCCAGACCGCAGGGCCTTAGAGGCCCACAATTTGACCATATCTTTGTTTTTTATTAAAGGGGGCTATGTTTGGCCCCAAGCCCTGACTATAGCCCAAAAACAAAAAAAAGCTCTTTACCAAAATTTTGAATTTCTAAACATATTACAAAGTCTACAGCAACCCGTCAATCATGGTCTACATGTGGATGTCAACATTAAAATAATCACAGAGCTCTGTCTTTTCAAATACAGGGGTCCTTCTAACTTCATTTAGGCTTTGACTTGCACACAGAATGACCTGCTACACATTGTGTAATGTAAACACTTAAACCGGCAGCTTTTGGGTCATTGTAAAAGAGCTATGTGATATTAATGCAATAATATTATTACTGAATATGACAATAATTACTGTACAGCAATAAAACATAGGATTTAGATATCGCTACATCCTAAACCATTATGGCCACTATTATGACCTCAACAGACATTAACAGTCTGTTGAGGTCATAATAGTGAATCTTTAAGTCCTAGCGATTCAATTTGATTTTGATTATTGGGGTTCCAATTCAATTTAAAACGATTCTTGGTTCTAAAACTATTCTAAATTCAATTCTGAAGCAATTTTCCATTCAAAAACAAAAAATAACATTTATTTTACACATTTCAAGTTCCCTGTTGTAACAGTCTTTTATGTAAACTGTACATCCATACAAAATAGAATTGTTCTTAGATCAGGCAAAAATCTGAAAGAAGGTACCTGAAATTATATTTATTTGTATTTATTAGTTTATTAGTTCATAATTCAATAAAAAATAATAGATTTACTCAATCATTATCTAGGCTCAGTTAATTCCATACTGCAGTGATTAAATGTAAATATGTAGGCCTATTTGTCAAAGATAAAAATTATAAATATTGCTGCCAACAACAACACGGCAAAGCGGAGCTAAAGTGATTCAAAGTAGCGCTGATGTCCTGTTCTCAGCGCGGTCTCACGTAAGTCTCGTCCTCTGTGTGCGTGGTGTGCATATGTGTGTGTACTCAGAGACAGCCCCCCTCCAGGCACCGGAGCAAGGAGAGAGCCCAGAGGCAAACGATGACTTAAACACACTTCAGCAGCAGTTAAATGAAACAACACGTGTTTTTAAGCGCGTTTTATACAAGGCACAGACTTATTCCCAGTTTACTGATGAAGAAAAACGCGTCTAAACTCCACAGAGGCAATGTCAGGTGAATTTTAAGGAGGACATTTTACCATGGCGGACACTGTTAGTAATGTAATTTAAAATCGATTTTTGAGAATCTGGAATCGATCCAAAATAACGATTCTTAAAAGGATCGCGATTCTACATTACCCCTACTCTCCCAACAGCAGCACATTACTTCAGTCCTGTGCCACCTTCTCTGCTCTTTCTTCTATCTATTATCAGTTGCACTTACATCAAACTCATAATTTAGCAAATCGCAAAGACTGCCATTGTTTAAAAAGGGAGTATTAGGCAAAATCGACTTTTTGAAGCTTTCTACCATGTTATAACGTTCCCTCATCAAAAACATGCATGTTTGAGTATGGTTTCAGTTAGCAGTATGATACTGTGATACTGAAGCCTATGTCATCCACGCTCCCGCACAGCAATTTTCCATAAATATACAAAAGCATGATACACAACAAAACATTACAACTTCACAATCCTGGATATGCAGTAGTTTCATTAGTGGGATGCACACTGATTGTGCTGTGATAGTGCTCTGAAGAAGGAGTGAGTTAGCATGGAGAGCAATGGGAGAGGAGAATCAGAGCGTCAAAAACAAAACTGAAACTTATTAAACATGTTAATAAGTTGTTTTTGTTGAATACACAACTAAACAATATTCAATGATGATCTAACTATGTAATGTGTTAACAGTTAATACTCCATAGAAGTGTAATACCCCCTCTTTAAACAACAAAATTTCCTATGCAAATATCCTGTCTTAAGCTGCATATAACCTACAGTTAAGACCTCTACAAAAATGTTCCAAAATGCAGACAGTTCATGCGTTACTTTAGAGGTTCATATTTCAGTCTTCTTTCAAATGCTCCTGGAAATGTTTAAATTGCGTATTGTGAACTGGATCATGACTTTAAAGCATACATTGCAAATCTAGTGGCAATTCTTGCAATGTCAAAAGAGATGCTGATTATGAATGTGCTTATAAAGTGTCTGTAAGTTATTTACTCAGGAAGGCAAGGCAGTGCTACACAAAAAGCTGATTACGGTGTCGACATTGGGGAAAATAGTACCGGTACTTACTGTGTCAAAATTGTGTAGCATTTGTATCAGAGTGTTGATTCATTATGGAACTAGTACATATTAAAGGTGCTCTACCCGTCTTAAAAATGTGAAAAACAAAACTAGTCCATTTTGCAGTGGTTCCTCACTAACCTTCTGCATTCTGAGCATCATATTTATTCAGCGCGATGGGTTTTGCCGTCACAGTAAAGAAAAAAATCGGGTAGAGGGCCTTTAACTATTTTTTAATAGCCTAATTGATTGTAATCAACCATCCTCTGGCAGAGTTATTGATGTGAAAATTTGGCATAAAGGACATCTGTTTCAAATCATCTCTGGAAGTTGGCAATAGTGGTGTAGTGGCTTACCTCTGCCCGTGAACCAGATACTTGTGGTGGTGAGGAGCCAGAAGGTGAGAGGCTGAGTAGGTTTAAGGTTCTACTACTGCGGAGAGATCGTTTGTGGCTTATATTTGACTATAGGATTTTGAACTTAACATGAACATCTGCAAATTCTAATCATTGTAGACCAAATAAGACATGGTTAAATTTGGTGCGCTTATTCAAATGATTTAATTACATGAAGCTGTTTTGCACAGCTGTCGTGAAAATATGCCAGATTGGATTCTAAATTTGAGAAGGAAATTTTTATATTTTAAGAAAATAATACATTTGATTGTGAGCAGTGCTTGGATCCAGGTCGTTGATGTTTGGAGTACCTCTGGATAGGCAGACTCGGGCTTCGCAGTCGACTCATCAGTGCGGATGTTAGTTATATTTCCTTTCCTTTTATTGACAGTTGCCATGGTTACAAAGGCTGGGCTGGTGTCCTAGGAAACGCGGGAGCTTTTATAATCGGCTGTAAACTTTGTGCATATGTGTGTGTTAAACTGTGCTTGTGTGTGCTTCATCTATGTAGAATGGAGCAGCTATTACAGATTAGTTAAAATATGAAAGATAAATATAATAAATGTAAAGACAACAATTGCACAGCTACACAACAACAAAAAAAACACAACAACAATTGCTTCATTCCATAGTACGCTATAAGATTGAGTCCAAGTCCCCTCTTCTGGCATTTTGCTGATTGATTCAGGTGGGATATATGTAAAATGATCAGTAATATTGTAAATAATTTTGAGGATCTGGTATATTGTTCTTAATTAAAAAAATAAAAAAAAATCTCAAATGCTGCAAAAATTGAACAAACTTTCCTTTCATCTTTCATGTATAAATATAATATATGTATAATGTGATATTCCTGCATATTTGGTGGTAATTTTACAGTAATTTGGCATTTATCTGATACTTAAAATTCACTATTTTTTATTTTTATTTTTTTACAATTTTTCATTATTTTTATTTATTAATATTCATTTTTTAAAAATTATTTTTTACGTAAAAAGGCAAATTAAACTCGACTCACAAGTTAAATCTGTCTTTATATAAATACGTTGTTCCCTCATACTTTTTTGTATAAATATTTTTTTGCATGTGTAGTTGTAGTCTTGATTGAGTGCAGTTTTGGTCAAATAAATAGAGATATCTAATAGTTTTGAGAGCTTTTGCCACACACACGGCCCTAGAATGCAAACAGGACATAACCCAAATGCCTGCAAATCAAAGTGTAGTGTAGCATGTCACTTTGGTCCTTTAAGCGCTCTCATTTTGGGCCTGTCTGTACGACTTTGACACCGCCTCATGTCGACGCTCGCTCCCTCGGTCCCTCCCTCCCCTGTGCACTGCCCGGGCTCACACATTAACATGCTGCAGACATCCCGGCCCCTCAGTCCCTGCGGTAATTGGAAAGCCGTCAGCCTGCCCCTGCTTCGGTGACAATGGGGGACACAGAAGGAGAGCCAGTGTAAGATACGGAGAGTGGGGTGGAGCTAAACAAAGCCTGAGATGAGGAGAGAGAGATGCAGAAAGATGTGTGTAGTAAAGACGGTCAGGGCACAAATGAGCTGATCCTGTGAATGAAACAGTGAATGAAGCCAATAGTATGAGATATATATGGACACATGTTGTATTTAGAGAGACGGAAAAGGGCTTGGATTGTGAGGCAAACAGATCAGTCTCCCCTGTCATTAAATGTCTATATGTGCTACTAGATACAGTCTGAGCTAAAGACAATGTATTGATGTGCATTTCAAGTAAGCAGCGGCAGGAGACGGAATGCTCCTTGCACAGCAATAGCAAAGTGATGAATGAAGACTGCTGTTGTATTAGAATTCAGCAGCAGTGAGAAGATGCATTGTGGAGAAATGTTAAAGACAGGGCTGAGAGGGAAGCGGAGCAGGAGAATGACCGAGAGAAGGAGGGGATTTAAGGCGAGGGGAGCAGGGAGGAGCAACTATTAAATGAAATGAGCTGGAGCTCTCCCCTCCCTCTCCCTCCCTCTCCATCCCTCTCCCTCCCTCTCCCTCCCTCCCCCC
>KN478973.1:87081-99489 GCA_000787095.1 Periophthalmodon schlosseri
CACACGCACACACGCGCTCTGCCTGCCTCTGGAGCTATGGACCATCACAGGAGCACACTGCTCCAGTGTCCAGCATATGTGTGCGTGTGGGAGGTGTTAGCCACGGGCTGGCAGCGGAGGCTAGCATGCTAACAGAGCAGCGCTGTTAGCGGCGGAGGGGGCAGACTGTGGCTGTGCGCACACACAGAATGCACATTGAGAGCGTTTGGCGTGTGAATGTGAGCAGGCTGTCTACAGGGAGAGAGCACGGAGCACAGCAGCAGCAGCAGAGGGCTGCCCCAGCCCTTCTGCTCCACAGCAGGACTGCCTGGACCAGAAGGCTCCACCATGGACTGGACTCAGACGGGCTTTCAGACCGGCTTTGAGACGGGCTCTCAGACGCCTGGGACAGGCTGGAGCAGACGCTGATGTGCTGAGTGCTGAGTGCTTTTGGCCGTGTGTGAGCAGGATGCAGAGGACAGGACACAGATAGAGCACAGGGCAGTGGAGCCAGCAGGGATCTTTTGTATGGACATGTGACTGTGGACAGTCGGGGACATCTATGAATCGCTCCCGCTCCTTAGTGTCCAGAGGGCTCCACCAGAGCCCTGTGCTCACCATGGCGGTGACCTCGGGCTTCACTTACCAACTCCCTGGGATCACCACGGTAACCTATGTGTTTGTTTACAGCCCTGGCTCTGTGCAGCGAGACACCAGCCCACCCCATCACACTCCCCCCATGCTGTCGGGCCCCCGGGGGCCCAAGAGGAAACTCTACAGTGCTGTCCCGGGACGTACCTTTATTGTGGTTAAGCCCTACACACCCCAGGGAGAGGGAGAGATCCAGCTCAACCGCGGAGAGAGGGTGAAAGGTAAGCCTTCTTCTAATCCATATACTGTGTATGACTGCATCTGCTGTGCATATGCTAGTGTTCTCTGCTATCTGACAGTCTCACTCACAGTCACTTCTGTCATATGTGTGCTAGAGGCTTCATTTCACAGCCATATGCAGTTCTGTTTACATGCACTCTGGCACTGCTGCTGCAGAGCTCTGCTTTATGCATCTGTGTGTGCTCTTGTCTCCATTCATGCCTCACTCCAGAGTATGACTGTAATGACGTAGAAGGTAACTCCATACTATTCTTCTGCCCCTGCACCTCCCATGTGTTCCTCCTCCCTCTAGTGCAGTGTCTGAAGCTCACTATAAAACAGTGGTTACTTGAAGGAGAGGGCATGCTAATTCCACTGGCTCCCTTTGTGCTGGCCTTGTTGTTGTGCACACACACATCCACATGCACAAGGCTGTGGAGCTCCCTTGCCACCAGCACACACCTGACCCATGCAGCCTTCTTTGCCTCTTCACATACACCGGCGTGGACCAGAGCCACATTAGCCTAATGGACACTGTTCCCCCACATCCTCACAAAGACCCTCTCCACTGTCCCTGCTGGACCAAACAGGTACACATTAGGGCCAATTTGCTATTTCAGTTTGGATTTAGTTAGCACAATCAACATCAGTGCATAGCCACTTTCCTTGCAAGCTACTTGATTCCTGTAGTGTTTGCACATTGCAAGACAATAAATGAAAGGAAGGTGAATTAATCTCCTACACCATTCATTAATTTCATGTAGTCCTATCTTCCTGTGTTTTGTATAATATTTAGTTTTATTATAGTGTCACATTATTAAGCAAATATGTCTTTACAACCTTTCTAAAGTCACACTTGAGTCAAAACTTTGAACATCCTTTGTTGTTTTGGATAATAATCCAGTAGTTCATATAATAAAACCTACATGTATACATTGGGGCTGTAGTCGACTAAACAATTCATGGTCGGGGGCGTGACAAAAGCTGTCAAAACTATTATGTATCTCTATGTATCTGACCCAAACTGCACTCAACTCCAAAACAACTATTTGTGCAGTAAATGACAGCATCGACCGATTAATCAACTAACGACTAAAGGCCTACAGCTCTAGTACAGCTCTAGTATACTTTTATAGTAACTAACAGTCAGTACAATGCACCTACTCACTGGTCTGCAGATCTGTTGGCCTTGCAGGAAACCTTGCCAGTGCCACAGCCTTGCCAAGTCAGCCATATGGTGTTTGTATGGTACACTGACAACCAAAACCATGGACATGCTGCTTTTTGCTCAGGTTTGTATACCTGTAAACATAGCAGAGAAAGAGCTTATGTTTTCTTTGTTTAAATATTAAATACTATTTTAAAGAAGTACCCTACAGCAGACATTTAGCAGGATAAAGGAATCTGATGAAGGTGTAAGGAGCACTTACCAAGTACCAAGCGCTTTTTTTGTTCAGAGGGACATATCCTCACCATATCAGATTACTTGAACCTGCCTACGTCAACAGAGCTATAATACTCCCTACAACGGAAGCATAGCCAGACTGGACTATACGAGACTGGAATGGACAACACTATCAGCTATCAGGCTACTACAATTTACCCTACAACACTGCATGAATGGGAAAAAATGCTCCAAAACTTCGAATATTATATAGTTGTTAAAAGACCAAATAGCATAATAGGACGTTTCACAGTGATTTAGCATTTAGTTTACTGATACAACTGCAAGAGTGCGGTGTCCCTGGGTTTGCTACATAATACATTTGATCTAATCTGCATTCAAAAATGGAGGAGTTGCTAATAGGGCTCATTTGCACTGAAGGACAAGAGAGGGCAGTGCGAGTGGAGGAAAGGCCAGAGGACCTTAGGATTCATGTCTTCATCATTTTATTTCATTAGCGTGACAAAGAACAAAATCAGGCCTGTGATGTTATTAGCTTCATACTGCTATAGTCTGTGTTGTAGGGCTGAGCGATTTAGGAAAAATATCTAATTGCAATTTTTCTGACAAGCATTGTGATTAGATTTGCGATTTATGTTTTAATAACAGGATTCTGTTTCAAGTTCACATTTTCTACGCCTCCAGAAGAACTGACAAAAAGACTGAAATATGAACTGACAAACTAATACAAGACTCACATTTCAGAACATGTTTGTGCAAATCTAAACTAGAGGGTTAGCAGTTTTTATGATATTTTGCCTAGTTTGTGGAGGTAATTATGGTACTTCAAATATTGCAGTCTTTGTGATTTGCTAATTGCGTCCATTGAAACTGCATTTTTGGTTCGATTGCAATTATTCTTACAGCCCTACAATGTTGTGTGTTGAAATATATAAATTCAGAAAACTCCCTTTCTAGCTCCTCACCTGTATTGTCCCCACATGCCACTGCCCCCACAGCACACACCACTGTGGCCTGAATGTCTTATGATTGTTTCAAGGGCCCATTTTGCTATTTTCTGATTTATGCTATGATGTTTCCTCATCAAAAACATGCCGGGAGTTGTGTCTTGTTTCATTCACACATGTTTAACGTACAAACCCTGCATATTTACCGTAGTCTTGAGTTCTTCTCTCAAACAGAAAACACTCTGTTCCACCTGATGATACAGGAAGTGCTCCACTGTGTTTTCAAACTCCACATACCTTCACTAGAATCATTTGGATATTTCATCTCTGGAATTGAAAACTACCGCTTCATGACATCACAAGGTGGATCAGAGCGATTTAGACAGACTGATAATAAAGGGTTACTCAAACATGTGTGAATGAAACAAACTCCAGGTATGTTTTTGAGGAGGTAACAGCATTGTAACATAGCTTAAAGCTCAATTTTGCGTAATATAGGATCTTTAAATACAGTTGTGTTTGGGCAGTACTGCGTCATAGCATTATTTATATACATACAACAGGATGTAGCCAGCTGTGTGGACCCAGTAGTCTTCTGACAGGAGGTAATGTAATGGACGAGAGAGCATGAGTCACATTAGTTGGACCTATAAGATATATTGTAGGTATCAAAACATAATTTTTGTTAAGTATAAGTAAAACTCAACTTAAATGGTACTGTTATTTAAAGGAGCTGTACCAGATTTGTGTGTCTTCATTATCAAAACATTTTAAACTGCTGTCCAAAGTTATTCCTGACTTTTCCTGACTATTCCTGACTCCTGACCTACACATTCTCAGCATCCTAATTATTCACCGCAAAAAGTTTATAAGTGTTTGTCACAACTTTCATAGGCCAGAGAGTTTTGCCGTCATGCAACTGACATCAACATGCTAACACCGCACCAGCATTGGTTTGCTATACTGCTTTTGCAATATATCTGTACTAGGGGAAAACAAGTGTTGCTCCATTAAAGGAAAAAATGGGCACAGCTCATTTAAAGGCACTGTGTGTAGCCTGCTCTCTCACTGTTAATCTTACTGAAAGAGGTATTACAATCACAATTGAACCGGGTTATCAGTGCCTTAACCTGCAGATAGGGGACATATACAAGTTTTTCTCATTCTCTGTGACCAAAATTCACTCACTGAGCTGCAGAGGCTGCACTAGCACTGATTCATGATTGGCTGCAGGTGCAGGGGTTTAGGTAGTGACCATTCAGGTCAGAGAGAGTCTTTTTAGGTTTAAACCAAATGGATTTCAGCATTGAAACTGGCAACCAAAATGACTCATGCGTGGCTCATTCTGCTTTCTGATTGGATAAATGTCCTGAGAATCAAAATTACACATAAACAACTTGGCCATCATGTCCAATGTTTTTTGTAATTAAGAATGGACATTAGAATTGTTACCAGTAAGAGGTATATTTGACTGGAATTTATCTAACTTGTATCTGGTAATGTTTATGAAATTTAAAATCAAAATCTTACTGTTACTTTAAATGCATATATATACATATATGCTAACACCTTGTGTAGATGCTCTAAAATAACAAACAAGCAAACAAACAAACAAACAAACAAACACAACTGTTTTTAATGTTTTAAGGTGAAGACAGCTCAATTAGCTTAATTAATATTGATTGGATGTCATAGGTGAGATACACTGTTACTGTCTGATAACCCCGGCTTAGTGTTTGTTGTTCAACAAATTCCTCAGATATTTTATATCAGATACTGCAACATATTTTGTTTGCATATCACAGTAGCCAATATATAGGTTAGGTGACCAAAGGTTGTGACGTTGTTGTTGTTGTTGTTGTTGTTGTTATTGTGTAGGGTAACTTTAAATGCTGTGATTCATCATAGCTGAGAATGAATGAACGTAGAGTAATTCTGTTATACATAAGCTTCAGTTTGTCTTCTTCCACTTCGACTGACACATCTCACTGTTCACTATTGGCAGTATGAGAGTCACATAATATGCACTAATAACATATAAAATGACTATGTGTAACAGCAGCAACACCTACCCTTGCTGTTCTGTAGCCTGTTAAATTTTTTTTTTGCCCCAGATCCCATAAAAAGCGTCAAATGAGCCCCTCTCTGCTGTGTGTCTGTCAGCCCAGTGGCCTTGTGTGTGAATCAATGTCTGTAGACAGCATGAGTCTAGTGTAGACAAGCCGTCTCCTGTCTACCATTTAGCCTCCTCATGTCTCCAGTTCTGTGAGACAATTGCTAGTCTACACTTAATGAGACGTGTTTGTCCATCCCATTCACTTAGCGTCACTTAGCCTGCTCACAGTCTACAGTGGGCTGCTACTATACACAAGCTGGGGTACACTGGTGCTCCTGTTTGATTTGATTCATGGACAATAAAAAAAACCTCTTTATATTTAGATGCAGACAGCACACAGACCCTAAGAGCTGCTTTTACAATATATCTGTACTGGAGTAGAACTACATTTTTTTTTTTTTTTTATCTGGTATCGCTCCTAAATGCAAGTATGTATTTATATAACTAGTTGTCTCTTGTCCACCATTTAGCCACCTCATGTCTCCCGCTCTGTGAGACAAGTGCTAATCCACACTAGTACTGTCAGGATACTAAAACTTCAAACTGGATTTCAATACTAAGGAACAGATTCACTACTCAATACTGATTCCGATACCGTGATGATAATAAAAAAACACTCTTTTTTTTAGACAGTAGATTTTCAATATGAAATCATAGTAGTTTTTATTACCGTGCGGTTTTATATTTGTGTAATCCTGTCCGGGTAGGTTCCATAGTGGTCCATGGCGTAGTCTGTGTGGTCTTATACTTTGTTCTGATACAGCTCAAGATCACTCTAAAGCTATTCAGGAAAGGTTCATTTCTGTCCGGTTGATGTGACTTTTTTAGTTTACTTGTTCAAATGAGTATCTAGTTTCTGTACTAGTTTTAGTATCAGTTAGTATCTGATTTTCGATACTTTTCACAACCTGAGTCCACACTTAATGAGATGTGTTTGTCCATCCCATTCACTTAGTGTCACTTAGCCTTAACCACACATGCTAAAGTCGGTTGCTACTAGTCGGTTGCTTCTAGCTGGGGTACACTGGTGGTCCTGTTTGATTTGGCTAATCCTTTTAGCACACTCTATTAACAGTCCCGTCCCATAGCCTGGCCGCGCTGTTTGTCTCCCCACTCCTTTCGCTGATGTAATCTGATCTCATCATCTGGACCGACACTTCTGGAGAGGCCACTTACTGTCGCCATGGTAACGGGCAGGAAGCATACCTCCGTAACCTGGTCACCCATACAATTGATTTAGTAGGGGCATACGTGATGGCGCCGCTAATCTGGACCGAGGACTATGGCGTTGTAAAGCAAAAATGCCGTAATGTCACTTCCATATAATTTCATTTATCAAAGCCTATAGAAAATATAATAATTTATGATAATGATAGTGAACCGGGTATGCGATGTCTGGTTAGAATTCATTAGTGAATGTGGTCATTTTATTTTATAGGACAGTCAGACAGCTTGTACAGTATAATTGGTGTCTGAGCTAAAGGCTAAGTATGATAATAGCTTCATTATTAACATGATTAGAACAAGGGATGGACAATATAGCGATGCTTATAGTAAAATCGGCCCATATGTAGAAGTTACAATGGAAATAGAAGAGTAATGAAGCTAAAGACATGGCTTTTTACAAAACATCACTACAATTTGTTGGCTTTTCTACTTTAAAATAGCCTATTGATTTTAACATAGGCAAATATTGGTTATAAGCCACAACTTCTTGACAAATATCGGTTGAAAAACATATCGAACCCCTTATTAGAATGTTTGTAGCAAAAGACCAATGCAGTATATAATATATAATATATGACTGTGACAAGATTTGTGATTTTTGTTTAAATAGTAGGATTCTGTTCAGAGTCCTCACTGTAAACAACTCAGGAACATTTAAAGGAGACCTATTATGCAAAATTCACTTTTTAGAGTTTTTTAACCATGTTGCAATTGCTTCCTTTCTCATTTACCCTCTCAAAGTTGTATTTAGAGTGATTCATGCATGTTTGAGTAATCTTTATTCTCCTGTATTCAAGACGGCATTGCACCAATCAACCTCCGTTTTCACCATCACTGGTACACGCCCACTGCTCTGTAATTACTTCATTCTCCAATTTTATTGTCTTAATCGGTCATACACATAGGTTTTAGGAGTGTTGCGTAGCTATTCTGGTACAATTTTTAAAAATCTGCTGCTCGCTAGTATGATCTGCAGAGCATGGTCCGACAGAGCAGCACTTTGTTGTGATGACGTTTACACCAACGTCGGCTCCCGCTGGGTACTGCAATTTTCAGGCCTGGAAATCAGTAGACTTGTTTCTTTTGTTAAGTTGTTTTAGATCATTATTGCGATTTAAAATGTCCAAAATATAACATAATGATCCACGGGTGTCATAGATTATAACTATATAGAGACACAAGCACAATAGGTCTTCTTTAACATTTGAGAGAAGACTCAAATTTGAACTGATAAACACAACAACATGTAGATCTAAGCTGCAAGATATTTCTATAAATAAATCTATAAATATAAGACAGAATCATTTATTCTTTTCCGAGGTCATTTTTCATCAAAACAATTGCAGCCTTTGCCATTTGATAATTGAGCCAACTCTAACTGCGATTTAGATTTGATGCTGTCAACTCATATCTATGACGCAACCAAGACACAGCCAGAAAGGAATCTTATGCTGTGTCCATGTGTATAGGTTTGGCGACTCTCCCGACATCCTTCTTCCGAACAAGGTGACACGTTTAGGAGCATGCCATTGGAGCGCGCACACACATCCACACAGCCCATGCACACTGCCCATGCACTCTCTCCAAACGCCATTATAAATCTTACCGACAGCCATGAAAATGAAAGCGGCGCAAGTAACGTCGAGATTAGACATTCACAAACATGATTAACGAGCTCCGGCCGCGCCCACTGTGTTCAGAATATTAACAGTGAGGGCCTGCCGACGCTATACGCAGGCTTCTACTGTAATGATACGGTCACACTAGTGTTAAGACATGCAAGGGTTAATTGTTTTATGGTTAAATAAATGGGGTTATACTTGTCGGAATGTTTGTTTATTTAGTGGAGATTGTAAGAATTTTAGAAGCTGCGACATCTGATTTCAATCAATGTGTGTACTGTCATGCAGCTAGGGACACTAGTATTAAAGGCCCTGTCCCAGTACAGAGATATTGTATAAGCAGCTCTTTAGGTCAAAATATGTCCGCTGCGTGCTGTCTGCATCTAATTAGAAAGCATTTTACTGTTCAATAATCAAGAAGCACACATTAGCATGCTAGTTGTTATTAGTGTTACCGTCACTGCAAAGCTCCACACTGGTCTCTGGGAGTTGTGAAAAGACCTTATAAACTCATCACAGAGAATAATTAGGATGTTCAGAATGCATAAAGTAAGTGAGGAATAACTTTGGACCACTGAAAACCGTTTAAAATGAACTAGTTCTGTTTTTCACGTTTTTAAGACAAGTAAAAATGAGGTACAGCATCTTTAAGGTATACTGCAATCAGGAAGGTATAGTCTGAAGTCTACTGTACGCCTGTAGACCTACTTTATGACCTTTATAATAGCTCTGTTTTCCCCAAATCTGAGCAATATATTCTATACAAACACTTTCATAAGAAATCCCATACCATCCATCCTGGTATGCAGCAACAGAACAAAATATATACATTTTTATTTAATAGACTAGACACTAACTTAATTGATCTACTGGGGAAATTACTCAGTAGCTCAAAATACAAAAACAAAACAAAGATCAGTTATAATAATCATTGTAATAAAGATAAAATGTAAAATGTGTAAATATGCCAATTTGTATAATGTAAAAGTAAGATCTGTATTAGCAATACTTTTAGAAGACATGGAGTATTCATTTCATAAAATCAGATTATATACTCATGTGAGAAAGTGATGCTGCGTTCAGACCGTGGCATCAGGAGCGTCAGGTTTACATGCAGAGTCTATGGGGGACGTGCGTCAAGGTGTGTCCAACATTTCAGCGGCACATTTCAAGCATCACACTGCACATCTAGAGCGTTCACGTGGCGAGTCTTCAGCCACAGGCACAATTTTTGAACGGCAGAGTTAATTTTTTTTTTTTACTTTCGGTGCATCAACGAGTTTTTGAGAGACATGTTATTGAATGAGAACAACATGGAAACAACTGATTGTGACACTCCCAGATAGTTGTTTCTCTGTCTCTGCTCAACATCCGAGTGAGAGAAGAGACTAAGTGGGTATGACTAACAGTTAATTCTCAAAAACTCATACATTACTCATAGTTCAATAATGAGTGCGGGCCTTGCTTGTCTCCACGGGGAGATAGATATGTTTAATGCTATACTATGGAACATTCCAGGAAAACAGTAACATCTCCAGACAAGCAACAGGCAGGCTCTCAAATAAGTTAGCTTTTTTTTTTTTTTCTTTTCGAGAGAGTGAAAATTATAAGCATATTTTTTCCGTTTCTAAGCAACAAGTAGCATTGTCAGTGCATTAAAACACTGCCTTATCACTTAAGACAAAAATAACTGCATTGCTCACCAGCATTTTTTTTTTAAAAGGACCCGTTTAGCAGATCTCCCCGTGTCATTTTGTCGTATTCCATTTGCGGGTCAGGATGGGTTAGCATGTGCGGAGCCTAAGTGCTGAACCCGAGCTAAACATGCTAGTTAGCCTCATACTGGGAGTGCAGACTGGATTCATTAGGCAGCTTGGTGAATGTGGCCGTGTGTGTGTGCGTCTAACTGGAGTGTGTAAATGTGCTAATCTCTGCTAATCTGCTTTAGCGCTCCATTTTGTGTGTATTTGCCTTTGTGCAGAGCTGGGAAAGTAATTGCCTCCCACAAGTTAGACAAACAGGCACATTTGTGATTTCACAAGCAGCTGTCTCACTGTCTCATTAGTAAATGGAATATTTGGTTGTTATCTATTTACTTTTTGGGTAATTTGTTGCCAGTGTAATATTTTTTAATAGGATTGCAGACCTAAATATGCTAAATTTGCTTTTTGTTTTACTCATGTTATAATGTTAGGGCTGGAGTTTTGTAATATATCAAATTTTAGAGATTCAGTCATTTCTAATTGTCAGTGATATACTGTTTTTAATGGAGAGGTCTACAGCCAATCCTCTGAGTTCAGACAATGAAGGATGAAATTTGGCATTTTTTGTGGTAAATGTCAATGATTAAAATTCAATTAAAATGAAAGCAATTTTTGATTTGTTTTTTAATAAGACAAAGTCAAATCAAACTTATGATTTGCTTGATCAATATGAGGGAAATAAATGCGTCATATTGTTCTGCCCTACACAGAGTTGTGTAATCCTGCAATTAGCTTGCTTTAGTTTATTGGTTTATTTTAACAGGGACCATGTGCAAACCCATTAATCTCATAAAAGAAGAGATGCTTTACACCAAATTTGGCAAAAGCTAGTTTCTATCTGCAGTTCCCGGGCAGGTTAACAAACTATTAAAATACATCCAAGTATCCATCCATTTACAATTAACCCATGGATTCTCCCATTCTTTCATTTAAAAACATCACAATCCACATTTCCACATTTAAAATGACTTAAATATTATGTCAAAAGTTACCATGTAAGCTACCACATTCTCTTTCTCTGCAATTCTCCCTCTCCAAAGCTCAAAATGTTTAGTCCCACTGCATGATGTCATGATGTCATGAAGCTCTTGTCTTTAAGTATCTTTTTATTTCACATAGTTGATTGCAGTTAGCTCCTCCCTTCAGACAGGTACAAAGCAGGCTCACACCAGCACTTGACCAGAAATGAAGAAGCCACTTGGATGAGTGGCAAAACGTCTTGACTCTAAAACGTCATGAAAGCATCATTGGGTCATTGTATTCATCATGCCACAAATAATGTATATAATCAGGAAGGTGTAGCCTGAAGTCTGATGTATGCCTGGAGACCTGCTCTTTTGCTTTGGTAATAGCCTCGTTTCCCTAAATCTGTTGCCTGGTCAGTCAAAACCCCACGCTTTGACAATATTAATTTCACAAAGACGTTTGGTCTGGAACCATATCCTTTTTCTCCTGATTTCTGTTGGCCATGATTGACAGGCAGATTAAACAATCAGAAAAAAGCATGGTCCGTTCAGGTCAAAACAAACATGGCGACTTACACGTAAAAAAGGAAAAAAATAACAAAGAGAACTTAAAAACAGAGTGGATTTCTGCAGAATCAACAATATAATATCAGACATATATAAGACAGTGACCCACCAGCACTTGACCAGAGCTGAAGAAGCTGCTTGGATGAGCGGCGAAACATCTTCACTCTAAAACTTTTGTCCAGTTGACAAAACTGAATTTTCTTTTTTTATAGTTGATCACATTTGAAATGCATGTTCATAAACATATTTTACTATATGAAAGATCTTTGCCCTCATAACCCTTCAACCTTCTTTCAAACAAGGTAAAACAGAATACAGTAACAGGAATAAATAAGATAAACAAGAGTGTTTTTAGCCTTATTTAGATTGCCATGGTTAAATTGCCAAGTGGGGTCCTCCATATCATTTAAAAACAAACTTAAAACTGAGCTGTGCTGCTTTTACTTGTTGTCCAAGGCCCATACACACATTTTCTAAAGTTATATGGTGAAATATACCCAGGCTAAGTTGATGTAAAAGTAGTTTAAAAAGCCCTAACAGTATAGTATGGAACCTAACTGAATATTTGTGAAATCTTCTCATGTGAGTAACTGGTTGTGATGATTCCATGAATATATTTCATTAGCATTTATCTGAACAACAGCTCATTTGCACAAATCTACATGCATCTCTCCATCTATGTCGTCGACATGGACAGATGAAGTCAACTTTCAGCACTAGTAAATGTGTCACCACTTTTTACACTTCTATCTGTGGACACATTTGGAAAATTGGAAAATGTTGTGAAATCCTAAATAAATACTAAACAAAAAAAATCATGAAATCAAGTTATTAAATGGAACAACTGCTTCAGGCAAGGACATTGTTGTCGCAGCGACCCCCCTTCTGTCCAATCAGAGAAACAGTGGGGTGCTTGGTCCCGCCCCCACACTGCTACCTGTTTCCTG
>KN478973.1:99543-119176 GCA_000787095.1 Periophthalmodon schlosseri
CACGATTCCACTGTCCCCTCTCTCCTGAACATATCCTCTGAACTCTGGCTCACACCCAGAGCTTTAGACAAATACAAACCCACGCTAGCTTAGCATATGTCTGATTTACTAAGACGCGCACTCACTAAATGCTAATGAGGAACACAGCAGAGTTAATCAGTGTATGAATAAACATGAAGCCTGCTGCAGAAAACATTGACTGAACCAGGTACAATACTCAGCAAAAACACTGGCCTGCTTTGTCTTTGTAACCATGGGAGGAGTAATTACAAATATTCACGTTATTGTAATTTAGTGGATATTTTAATTGTACTTTTTGAGCAATTGTAATGCTACATTTAAAGTGGAATTAAACACTAAATCCTGTTTTAATAGCATCATCTAGTGTTCTAGTAATTTTTTTGGCAATTTTAGTGTGAACTAGGTAAATTTGTAGCTTTCTGGTCAAAAATATCTAAATATAAGTGTGTGCTGCCTTCAGTGGCCTCTGCAATTTTCAGTAGTTGGTAACATCACAAAAAACTGCCATGATTTACAGCCAGGTGTTTCTGATTGCAAACACCTGGCTGCAGGGGCAGAATTTGAAGTACAGTTACCTGTTAGACCAGTCACAGTGTTCCTTATACCTAAAGACTCTTCCCCTCCTCCCCCCTCACTCTCGCCTTTAGTCCTCCAGGCACTGCCCAGTTTAGCAGCTCTATTTGAAACTTGGTTATAGGTGGAGTTTAGATGTTTAGTCTCATTTTAAAATCCTTGTTACTGAATAGAGCAAATCCCAATGCCAACGTGTCACCGCTAAAGCCCAGAGAATCGGTTCATGTCAGACATGTGACCTGTACACCACCTGCGGCCATATTGGATCTAGTAAATAAATGTAAACTCAAAAGGAATTATCCATACACTGCAAATGTATGAAGAGTCCTAATCTTTACTGTCAGCTGTGGACATCTACACAACAACAGTTTGCACTGTACAAAAGTACAGCTGCATTTTAATATGTGGCTTCATTGCAGTGAGTTATGCAAAAAACACTTATCAATGGTATACCATTTGTCATTAGCATACATGTCAAATTTAATGGACATCTTCTAACAACTGATAGTTACAACTTGTTGGTGTTCAAAATTCCCAGTGTGTGTGTGGTAATAGTTGCTTGACAAATCCACAATGATATCTCAAGCCAGACCAAACATGATTGTGCAATCAGATTCTTTTTTGTCAGTGACGCATGTGACGCATACAAATAAAATCAAATTCCTCTGGCCTCAGTTTTGTGCTGCAATGTTTTTCAGTCCCTTGTAATATTTTTTCACCTTTTTTTTCCTTGTAAGCAGCCTTATTTGTTTTGAACTGACATGTGTATCCCTGATTGGCTAATCCATCTGTCAATCATGCCTATCTGAAAACAGGGACATTAACTAATGACCAGACTTACATCTTAAATAAAATGTGTATTCTGGATCCCAGGCAATGGCAATAATGTTGCACTAAATATGATTTCAGTTTCAGGGTGATGAGCTCTCAGTACTTAGCTCCATATGGTGCTGATGCCCCGATATCTGTACTGACTGCTCCTGAACATGGCTGAGACCAGGCCATACTGGATGACTGGATGACTTACTCCAGTTGGCCAACAGTAACAGGCGCATTTTGATCTCTTCTGACAGAAGAAGAAAGGCGGGGAACAGAGAAGGGGCACAGGGCGGTGCTGCTAATCGCTTGACAAAGCTTTGAAAAGACTGGGTCAGGACCTCCTCTGCAGCGCTGTTCTGATACACACAGGCCCCGCTGAATGTTAGAGGGGGCATGATGAATAATTTAGAGTTACTTCATTTTTAAAAAGGAAGAAAAAATCTATGTAGTTTCCATGGTTTAAACACAATTAAACCAATATACAAAAAGTGATACTTTATCATAATATTTTCAGAAAGAGCTCAAATTTGCAGTGTGAAGACCATATATCGGTGCTATCGGAGGTTAGGGGCTGATATTTTAGTAATATATATTTTGTTCTAATTTCACAAAAGGAAAAGTTAATTTGTGAACTAGATTACGACTCATTAAATTGGAGCCTTGTCATCAATTTTAAAACATCACAAATATTAAGTACATATTAAAACATCCCAAATATTAAGTACATTATCACAGACATTTACAAAGTATTAGTGTAGTATAATATAGTGTCAGTGTAAAATTTCAAACTCAGTTTTGATAATAAGGAATAGACTCAATACCGATTCCAATACCATCCATCCATTTTCTTCCGCTTATTCGGGGAAGTCGTGGGGGCAGCAGTCTAAGCTTCCCCCACCCCAGACATTTCCTCCAGCTCCTCACGTGTGACCCCAAGGTGTTCCCAGGCCAGCCGAGAGACCTAGTCCCTCCAGCGTGTCCTGAGTCTTCCCCGGGGCCTCCTCCCAGTGGGACATGCCCAGAACACCTCCCTAGGGAGGCGTCCAGCGTCCAGAAGGTATCTGGAACAGATGCCCAAACCACCTCAGCTCCAATATCGTGATGATAATAAAAAAATGTTTTTCTTTAGACAAAAGAATGTGATTTTCAACATTTAATTGTAGTAGTACTTTCTTTTATATTACCATGAGTTCTCATATCTGTGTAATCCCTCAGTCGTCCAGGTAGGTTCCACAGTGGTCCATGGGCATATACTAGTTTATGTGTCTTATACCTGTTCTGATACAGCTCAAGATCATTCCAAAGCTATTCAGGAAAGGTTCATTTCTGTCCTGGCAATGTGACTTTTTTGGTTGTTCAAATGAGTATCTAGTTTCGATACTAGTTTTAGTATTGATTAGGATCAGATTGTCCATACTTTTGACAACCCTGCAAAGTATAACTAGATGTATTGATTGAATTGATTGATAATTGAGGTCTTTGCCCATTCTTACGTTACTCTATCAATGAACTAGTAGGTTGAAGTCCTCTGAATCAAACATGTTGATTCCTTGAAGGACCAGAATGGAAGTTATTCATATATAGAATTGTAGTGCCACAGTTGACCTAGTATGTGCTGAGCTGTCCCAGTTTTCTCTTGTCCTTGAATGCACCGTGCACTCACAAATCAGAAGTGCAGAAATGAGTCTCACTGCTCAAAAGTTTTCGACAGATTTGTGGCAACTCAGGCACTCTGTAACATGTAGACTTATTTTGGGACTTTTGTGAGGAGAAATCTCAATGTGTTAGCAAGTAAGGAACACGCAAGGGTGGCAAGGTTAATCACAATTAATCACTATTAGGGTTGTCAAAAGTATTGAAAACTGATACTGAAACTAGTATCGCCGCTAGATACTTATTTGAGCAGGTATCAGTACTAAAAAAGTCACAGACAGGACTGGACAGAAATGAACCTTTACTGAATCACTTTAGAATGATCTTGAGCTGTATCAGAACAAGTATAAGACACATAGACCAGCTCTACCACTATGGAACCTACCTGGACCACCAAGGGATTACACAGATATAAGACCGCATGGTAATATAAAAGAAAGTATTATGATTTAATGCTGAAAATCACATTCTATTGTCTAAATGAAAACAATTTTTTAATATCATCACGGTATTGGTGCTGAGGTGGTTTGGGCATCTGTTCAGGATGCCTCCTGGATGCCTCCCTAGGGAGGTGTTCCAGGCATGTCCCCCCAGGAGGGAGCCCCGGGGAAGACTCAGGACACGCTGGAGGGACTCTGTCTCTCAGCTGGCCTGGGAACGCCTTGGGGTCCCATGGACCACTATGGAACCTACTTGGACAACTGAAGGATTACACAGATATAAGACCAGATGGTACTATATAAAGTACTATTATTTAATGTTTAAAATCACATTCTACTATCTAAAAGAGTTTTTTTATTATCATAGTGGTATCGGAATCGGTATTGGATATCGAGTCTATTCCTTAGTATTGAAATCGAGTTGACTAAGGTGTCAAATGTGTTAAATGTGCCAATTTAAGGTTGTCAAAAGTATCAAAAATCTGATTCTAATCGATTTTTAGTTTTAGTATCGATTAGAATCAGATTTTCGAATCGATAGATTTTCAAAATTAAATACTTATTTAAGGAAATATCAGTACTGAAAAAAATCACATAACTGGATAAAATTGGACCTTTCCTGACCTTTCCTGGTTTAAAAGCTTTTAAAATGATCATTTGGGTATCAAAATCAGTATTGAGTCTATCCTTTTGTATCGAAATCGAGTTTGAAATTTTAGCATCGTGACAACACTAGTTTGTACATACAGTCCAGGCTGCAACTCCTCTCCCTCTCAACATACTGACAAATACTGATGAAGTCCACATGTGAAACTTTGTACAAACTTTGCCTGCAGTATCCTTCCAGTTTGAGGGACACAATGATCTAATTAGCTACTCTAATAGATTCGTCATTTCTATAATTCATTATTTACAGTTGTGCACAGGGCTCCTGTAGAGCCATGTTTGTAAGTGTGGCTACAGTGTGGCTCTGGCCTGATTCCAGGGCATCCTGCTGGAATCAGAGAGAGTGCATTAGTGGCACAGAGCCATCACCGTGCATCTGCCTCTCTCAGCACAGATGCACCATGTGGTGGAGCCTCTGCAAGAAATACTGGGGTTTGGTGCATTCATTCATACCATAGCGTGTACCTTATCTTTCATACCTCATGAGTGTGTGTCTTTCATTTATTCATACCATAGCGTACATCTTCTCTTTAATTCATTCATACCGCACTAGTGTGCAACTTTTCTTTCATTTGTTCATACCTTGGTGTGTATCTTCTCTTCCATTCATTCATACCTTAGTGTGTATCACTATTCACACCTTACAAGTGTGCTTTTTCCCTTTCATTTGTTCATACCTTACAAGCGTGCATCTTCTTTCATTTATTCATACCTTAGCGTGTCATTTCTCTTTCTTTCATTCACACCTTACAAGCGCGTATCTTCTCTTTCATTCATTTATACCTTACAAGTCTGCATCTTCTCTTCCATTCATTCATACCTTAGTTTGTATGCTCTTTCATTCATACCTTAGTTTGTATCTTCTCTTTCATTCATTCACACCTTGCACGTGTCTTGCCTCACTCTTTCACACTGACCTCTGAGTGTTAGCGCTGTATGTACAGACACTCAAAAGGAATGACTCAGCTCAAAGCCAAAGCAGAGCTACGCAGGCATTCAGATGTGCTCAATGGTCCATTCCTGGTGCACGTTTGCGCTCAGGCAGGAGAGCTCGGAGCTGCAGCCTGCCTCTGTGTGTGTGTGAGTGTGAGGGGTATAAATAGCACTGCATCCTCTCTCAGGCTATTTTTAAACCAGCGGTCGTGATTGACTTAACCAAGGGCAAACACTCACCTACAGCCTCCCCGGACCAGAGTCTGACAGTCCACTTATGAGACAGCAGGGAGCACCTGTCTGCTTATGTCAGACTGTGTCCTTATGGCTGTCAGCTCATATCACTGCTAATACAGCCCTCCGTCAATCTCACGGCACCTCTATTATTATGTTTTTTATTCTTACAAAACTTCTTGTAAACTAACTAACAGCTCTAAACTGGCTGTCACAGATCTTAAAGAGGAGGTATTAACTGTTAACACATAACATATTTAGATCACCATGTTACCTTTCATTGTTTTGAAAATGCTATATCTGCCAAAAACAACGTATTAAGTTTCAGTTTCAATTTTGACGCTCTGAGTCCCCCCTCCACGTGCAATGAAACCACTGCACATCGCATAAGGTTTGTGAAGTTGTAGTGTTTTGTATAATGCTTTTGTATATCTATAGAAAATGGCCGTGTGGGAGTATGGGTGACGTAGGCTGGTGGGCTGACCGTTGGACAGCTAACCTTACAGCTAAATGTAAGGAGGGATCGAATATGGCCTGGGAGGGATTGCTAAATTACTGAAACATGGACATGGACATCTGAAACCTCTTCAGGCATGTACACAGTAGAATACGTCTGGATTGACGTGGGTAGTACTCAGTTACATTTACTTAAGCGCTACTTACTCCTAGTAAGTTTTGGTTTCTCTTCCCACTGTGAGTAAGTCTACAAGTGATCAAAGTCTGAAATAATGTAAACATGTGTTTCTTTAAACGGTCCTACAGATATGATGTAGTTTTCCTCATTTTTTTGGTATATCCTTCAAAAATACCAGACTGTGTATTTTTTTATGTTTTGTCCTTCAAATTACATTTGCTTAAAAATTTAAGTTGAGACAGTTACTCACTTACTACAGTTACAATTACGCTTAAATAAGTAGTAGTTCCCCCAGATACTTTATTCTTAATACTTTTATTATTAATTAACTTTTATTTACTATATTACTTAGTAATATTATTGGATACACTTTGTTGCAATTTTTTTAGCACTCATCCAGCCTTTACCCCCTTCGTAGTGCAAGAAAACTGACCTACCTAGACCTTCAGTAATAGCCCTCCTTTACCTTTACCCACACTGACAGTAGTGTGCCTCTAATAGGAGCAATGACGAGGTTAATATCTGTGGAACGTGCCTTGGTTAGAACTTAGTCTCCACACTCCACATTCAGGAGAGGCACACATCCTGCTGGTTGGACATGAGAGGAGCGAGGTGCTGTGATCCCACGAGACAGGCAGGATCAGAGCACAGCATCAGCGGAGCGTCTGTGGAGCTAGTGTCATGTTTTTACAGCAGGGAGCCGATAAACAGCACGCCTTCACAGTACAGTTTTTACTTCTGCTACTAGTGTGTTTGTTTTGGGAACAGTGTCAGTCAAGTGTAAGAGAGTGATTTGTGGTGGCGGTTGGAGAGAATGTTGGTTTTAGAATAGATGGACGTCAGACTCAGGGGGTAGGTGCGAGTATTTGGTATAACTGTAAATGCTGAAATGACCGAAAGTCCACAGATGTTTAAATGAGACCTTATAACTAAATTTAAACATTACAAGCTCAGGTCCGGTTTGTCCATAGACTGTATAAAGAAGTGGACTAAGGGACTGTGATGTCACACACAGCGTTCGGCTTCAGCCAAATGAAGTCAATCAAGGCCATCAGTTAAAGTGAGTAAAGCGAGTGTATCATAGCAGCCAAAGAGTCAATCAGGAGCAAAGTTGTTGAAGATACTCGCCCCTTCTGCTTAGCAACGCTATCAGTCAAACCTGTTGCTAGATAGAGCGACCTGTTGCTAGCAAGGGCAACCTCGGGGAAAGAAGGCACCTGATTGGACTGTTATTAATGTTCATATCTCGTTGAGGGACAAACTAGTGAAATAAAAACACCAGGATCATGTAGAGCGGGTTAATATGAACATTTTAAGACCAAAATAATGAGTTAAAGGTCCTGTATTACGCAAAACTGACTCATGTAAAGCTTTTAGCATGTTATAATGCTGTTACCTCATCAAAAACATACCCGGAATTGTGTTTTGTTTCATTCCCACATGTGTGACTAATCCTGCATTATTAGACTTCCTGAATCCCCCAAGTTCAAAATGCTCTGTTCCACCTTGTGATGACAGTAGTTTTAAAGTTAACCTCTATTTTTAGCCTCAATTGAACTGCTCTAGAATAACTTTAAGTTGCTTTTATTTTGGAATATTTTTATTTTACCTACAGTTGAGTTGTACAGTTGAGATTGTCAATAGCAAGTTTCTAATATCTGCTGATGCATCGAGGAGTAAAGCCTTTTCAATGACACTAAACAATAGCTGTAACTTCAAAGTTAGGCAAATCCAGGGCTGAAATGATCAAAATGATTCTAATAAAGGTGTATAGAGTTTCAAAAAACAGTGGAGCACTTCCTGTATTACCACTTAATGACATCACAGGAGGAGTGTTTTCAGTTTGAGGGAAGAACACAGCCTAAAAATGCAGGTTTGTGTGTTAAACATGTGTGAATGAAACAAAACACAACTCCAGATATGTTTTTGATGAGGAAACAACATTATAACTTAGAATATAAGTATACTTGCAATATAAGCCCTTTAAATAGAAACAGGGCATCATCCTTTATAGCTCTCTACAAGTTTGTTTTGGACAGTTGCAAATTCCTTGACATCTCTTCCATTATAGTGTACAGTTTATTTGCCTTGCCTCCAGGACCTGTTGAGGTCCTGTGCTCATGAGGTCAGTAGCTCTGGATAGATGTTTGCTTTGGCTTTGTTTGTATTTGGTTCTGTAGAAAAATCTTTCCTGACCCATCCTTAAAAAGGGGGTATTTTACTTCTGTGGGGTATTAACTACTAACGCATAACATATTTAGATCACCATGTTATTTTTTATTGTTTTGAAAGTGCTATATTTGCCGAAAGCAACATAACATGTTTAATAAGCTTTGCTTTTGTTTCTGACGGTCTGTTTCCCCTCCCTCTGTTGCTCACACCAACACAATCGTTGTGCATTTCGCTAATGAAACTACTGCACATGGCATCAGGTTTGTTAAGGTGTAGTGCATTGTTTTGCATCCTGCTTTTGTATATTTATGGAAAATTGCTATATGGGAGCATGGGTGACGAAGGTTTATGGCCTGAGCATTGGACAGAATTGTAAGGCTAACCATAAGAGGGTCCGAATAGGGCCTGGGAGAGATCACTAGATTACTCAAACATGCATAGATGACATATAAAACCTCTTTAGGCATGTTTTTGATGAGGGAACCTTGTAACATGGAAGAAAGCTCCAAAAGTCGATTTAGCATAATACCCTCTATTTAAACCTCTGCCGCTGGGTCGCCTTTCAGGAGCGCAGCCCAGCACCCAGGAGCCCTCTCTAGATCTTAACCCAGGATCATGGTTGGGAGTGCCAGCCTGGAAGTCTTCGGTGCATGCTCTTGGTTTTCGTCAAGTGCCCACCGAGCTAGTAGACTCCATCTTTTAGCGTGCCATGTGCAGCGTCGTACCCCGGTCTCTTAGCAACGCGTGGAGAGGCCGGGCCAGAGGTGCAGGAGCGGCGCGCATGTGAGCTCGCTGGGATAATGGATGAGTGTTGTACAAGTGTGCGTGCTGGCTCAGGCCTACAGCGAAGATCAATATCAACTCTACATTCATCTCTAATTACCACAGCAGCAGCAGCAGCCCCGCCATGGCTCTCTATGCCACCCTGCTGCCTGCTACTGTAAGGGCCACATCAGGGGAGCAGTGTCATAGAATCATGGACTTGTACAATAGAAAATCATCAACTTCTGGATTTGACATTTTCTTTTTTATTTGACATTAAAAAAGTTACAAAAGAACAGATGAAATAACTATCTTTTTTAGATATGACAAGAATAATTTAATTATAGGTCCTATATTATGCAAAACTAACTCTTGTGAGCTTTAAGCCATGTTATAATGGCTTATAAAACATACATGGAGTTGTGTTTTGTTTGATTCACACATGTTTGAGTAATCTTGCATTATTAGTCTGTCTACATCTCCAAAGCTCAAAATGCTCTGTTCCACCTGGTCATGTCATGAAGCGGTAGTTTTCAGGTTAATAGCTACCTTTTGTTCAGTAGAGATTGGAAATTGCAGGGCTGGAAAGGGCCCTTTAAGTCTTGCCAAAGAATGTTTTTCAGAAATCCAGAAACAATGTTATGAGCTTCCACACAAACTCGCAGTAAACACTACACCATGATTTTTAGCGTTATATCTCTATAGTTACACTAGTGATCCACCATATTTGTCTTCTATGTGTTCCTTGCCTCCCTCACCTCCCTTCCTTCAATCCCCTGTTAAGGCTCATTTTCACTGGGGTACCCAGGTACAGATAACACTGGCTGTTCTTACATGCACACTCTAAATCGGATTATTATCTTATTTTTGAGTTATGAAACTATTAAAATGATGTGTAATCAGCAAAATCATCTAATTTTTTTTGTATCATGGTCCTTCTGATCATTCTGATCAGATGGTGTGCTTTCATGTCATCTTAAATGTCCAGATATCTGGTAATAATCAGATTTTCGTGTGAATGTGAACATAGCCAATGGTGGAGCTTAACACTGTAATTTGAGATAAGATAAGAGAACCCACAATGGGGAAATTCAATTTGAGTGGGCAATGGAGCTCAACAGGGACCGCCCACACCCCAGCACCAGAAGTCAATTTCTCATTCATTTTTCCCATAGACTGTCTGAAAAAAATGATATTAAAAGTTTTAAACCTCAGGGCTAAGCAGCCAAGTGGTAACTAATGACCACAAGACCTATAATTTTTATTTTAAAATCTGTTTCTGAAACTTTATAAACTGCTAAATTATTAAAGTATTTTGCTGACTCTTGTGTTTTAAATGTGCTTTTTGTATTTAAAACAGCCGTGTCATGGCTATTTAGTTACCACGTAACTGCTTAGCCTCCGTGATGCAGTTGAACTCTTAATACTTGAATTTTTCAAAAAGTCTATGGGAAAAATGAATAGAAAATTTTACCTCTGGAACCAGAGCAGTTGGTCACTGTTGAGCTCCATAGAATAGTGAAACTTAAAAATATGCGTACAAGGCATTTACTGTTTTGTTGGGTTTTTTTTCCAATAAATACATTTCATATCACATAAATTCATAATATTTTTTAGATTAAAAATATTGACTCTCAGAGGAGAATAACGATATCTCAAGAAAAAGCACAAGATAAACACTTATAAATCATTGTAATCAAACTTCTTATATTATTGTGAAATCTCTTATCACAATAACACCTCCCTGACATCACCCTGGTGAAAACATTCCCTCTCAAACCCTCCCCTTTAATCCCTATTATTACCCCGCAGGTCCCAGCCCCTCTCCCCTCTCTGAGCGTTTGACTCACTGTTCTCCCTGTTGTGTGTCCCAGTGTTAAGCATAGGTGAAGGAGGATTCTGGGAAGGCACGGTGAAAGGACGCACTGGCTGGTTCCCCGCGGACTGTGTGGAGGAGGTGCAGATGAGGCAGTATGACCCCCGACTAGGTAAGACCACCACTGCTACTACTACTGCACCGTAAACAAACCCGGTGAAACAAGCTGGGAGAGTTACAGGAAATACTGTTGGTGTCAGAATATACTGTTTAAAAACTAGCAATGTATACTTTAAAAAATGTTATGGGGTTGTCAAAAGTATCAAAGTTTGAGAATGATCTATCAGAAGCAGTATAAGACACATAGACTAGTACACGCCCATGGACCACTATGGAACCTACCTGGACGACTGAGGGATTACACAGATATAAGGCCACATGGAATGTTGAAATGACATTTTATTATCTTAAGAAAGTGTTTTTTATTCTCATTGTGGTATCGGTATAGAGTCATTGTGGTATCGGTATAGAGTCTGTTCCTTATCGAAAACAAGTTTGAAATTTTAGTATCGTGACAACACTGTGTTATGCTAGAAATTACAGTAAAGGTGTGCATTAACCTAATAAATTAACGCAATGTCAATATTTTAATAACTTCATGCAACCAGATTTTTCAGCATAAACCCCAAGGTAACTCCAGCGATCACTATTTTTCACATGAACTTGGTCTTTCGCTGTCCATGGTGCTGAAATGAACCATGCCGCTAAGAGAGTTAAAGAGTAGTATGTGAGATTTAGATTTTAAATTTCATAACTTGTTTGTGTCCCCAGATATGAGGTAGACATCAAAGCATTTACTAATAACTTAATTAATCAATCTTAATTACAAAAACATTGGGTCAAGTTGTTATAATTTGGTGTTTAGGTTCTCGAGACAATAGCTGATTTAAACCTAAAAGGAATCACTCTGATCTGAATCCTCATTATGTAACCCCAGCACTTGTAGCCAATCATTAATCAGGTCACTCTTGAAAAAGTGATTGTTAATCTCGATGAGTTTTTAACCTAGTTGAATAAAGGTCAAATAAAAATTTAAATAAAGCAGTGCTAGTGCAGCCTCTGCAGCTCTGTGAGTGAATTCTAGAGGTTCTGAGCTTTCACATGAGGCATGGCTTGTCAACCCAGTGAATCTGTAAAGTGACAAAATAAGTTATACTGTATTCTGTATATTATTCCCATTCATAAAACTACTCCTAAAGCCTATAGGAACACAGGTGTTTTTACAGACAAGAGGGTATTCGTGAGGATAATTGCAACTTCTGTTGAGAATTTGCCTGGCAAATCCAGAATATTTCACTGCATTTTTTATTCAGAGGGATATCAGTCTTGTCACCACTCCCTCCGTCACTTCTCAAGCCAGAACCAAACATGATCGTGCAATCATATTTGTTTATTTCAGTGACAGATGTGAAATGAAGGAGCTCAGTGGTCCCAGAACCAAACATGATCGTGCAAATCATTTTGTTTATTTCAGTGACAGATGTGAAATGAAGGAGCTCAGTGGTTACCTATACAAATTAAATTAAATTTCTCTCACCTCTGAGAACAGACTTTAATGCTTCACTTATTAACTGCATTTCCACCCATATAAAATGCACATATGTCCAAAATTAGCATTAGAAGAGCACGTAATAAATGCAGGCATATTAAGAACAGATCTGAAAAATTACATTTACACAATAAAAAATATTTACAATTATAGACTACACAATATTTGCAATATTTACAAACTGGACCAAACTCTTATTGTAAAGTTATCAGAATGGCACTTAGGCCCTTTACATCTTTATCTCTCGAGCTCATCGTTAACCACGCTCATTTACGTCTCATTTACATCTGTGTAAACACTACACCGCACTTTATCATTATGCTAATTACATGTAATCAGGCACTGTATAATTATTGAAATCAGGCTTCCTCAGTGCGTTTGTTAACTCCAAATCCAATGTGGATTGTGTTAAAGTATTATTTGAGTTTCTCTGCTTCCAACAAGGCGTTTAAGCTTTCAGGGACGATTAATTAGGGGGAGATGGAAAGGTCACTGTGTTTAGGCTGTGTTAAAGATGTGCTGTGCTGCTGAGCTCAGTGTGAGACAGACGGGCTTAGACTCACAAATGCCATTTAAAAGTATGCAGAACACTAGGAGTTTATGGAGACATTTTACTATTAACATTTATTACAACTAAAAGTACTGTAGTTGACTAAAGAAATTCTTGGTCGACTCGATAGCTTGACTAAAACTATTAGGTATGTCTATGTACCTGACCCAAACTGCACTCACAAGACTACACCTGCAAATACAACTATGTAGAAAAAAGTAATAGGAAACGATGTATTTATATAAAGACAGATTAAACTTGTGAATCGTGAGTTTAATCTGCCTTTTTACAGATAAATATCAAAAATATCAAATCTTCAGCTAGATCACTAACTCCTTCCTGCTGTTTTCCCATATATACCCTTATAATCTAAATAAAATGATTAGTCGACTAATACATAATACAATAATTGTGGTCAACTAAAGGCCTATCTCCAAATACTGCATAGATAATAATGTTTGCACAGTACTAAAATTTCAGACTCAATTACGATACTAAGGAAAAGGCTTGATACTCTATATCAATTTTGATACCACAAGGATAAAAAAAAAAACACTTGGACAGTAGAATGTAATTTTCAGCACAAAATAATAATAGTACTTTCTTTAAGTTACCATGTGGTTCTGTACTGGTGTTTATAAAGTTCAAGATTACTCTTAAACTGTTCAAGGAAAGAAAGAAAGTATCGATACTAGCTAAATTGAGTATCTATTTTCGACACTGGTTTTAGTATCCATTAGAATCTGATTTTTGAAACTGGCAACCCTAATAGAAAAAGCCATTTTACACTACCACTATCTGCATAATTAGGAAATACTACTTACTACAGTTTAACGTATTGTAAATCTGTGGGTAATGCGTAATAGTTCCTTGGTGATTTTTTTCACCCAGATAAAGAAGTAATAAGCTATTTCCATTTAAAGGCTCTGCACCTGTTTTTACTGTCTTAAAAATGTGACAAACAGACCTAGTTCATTTTAAATGGTTTGGAGTGATCCAAAGTTATACCTCACTTACCTTATTTCCTAGCGTCTTAATTATTCACCATGATGAGTTTATAAGTACTTTTCAGAAACCAGCGCAGCAACTAGCATGCTAACAGTGCACTTACTTTTAGACAATAAAACGCTTTATAATTAGATGCAGGTAGTACGCAATTGACTTATTTTGATCTCTTTTACAATATATCTGTACAAGGGCAAGACAAGTTTTGCTCAATACATGGGAAAAAATGGAGCCTTTAATTAAATTGCTTGTGTGACAATGATATAAAAGAATATTGCTAAAAACATTTCAGTCTACTCCTTATATATATTATTATATATATAAAAAACATTTATTCATAAAATGTCAGCAGATATGAACGTGCATTCATTTTCTGTGGCCATAGTTGTTGTTACTGCTGTGCTGCTGTGACAAATAGAAAGAAGCTTTGTAAACAGTGGAGTACATCAGATGTGCCTCTTCATTAGCAGATGGCGCTCTCATCTCAGGGGCAGCGGCTCCATGCACAGACACACGTACAGCCACAATACAAATACACTTTGGCCAGCAGATTTGATTGGTGCATTTCATCTTTTAATTTTGCTGTTCTGAATTGAATTTTATCTAGGTTTTTAATAAGCCTGTCATATGTGGCTGGGGTGGAAGTAGCTCAGTTGGTACAGTGTTATCCAACATCGACTCAGTCGCTCAAGCTGCATACTGAGGTTGTGTTCTTTGGCAAGACATACATTTGTAGCCCAAACTAGAGTGCCTAACTTGCCTTACGCCAGATTGATATGTGTAGCACTGAATTGAGTTCTTCACATCTGGAACGGCTTCCACTGAAAATGATAGGGAAAAGGTGAAACCTCGTGATTAATCTGATTGGTCAAAGCATCACAACAGCGGAACAAGCCGAAAAATCGAACTTTTGTTCCATTTGGTTAAGAGAAAAGCACAGACATCTTCCCTGTCCACAAATGCACAAAGCGCTTACTTTCTTCACATTTTTCACAAACAAAATGTTCATAAAAATAGGCTAAAGTAAATCTGTCGTTGTCGCCATGTTTGCTTGGGTGCTTTGCCTTTGACTTCCGCACAAACCTCAATGCTGTTCTGCCATTGGCCCTCTGCTGCTCACAAATATCACGAGAATCCATCTTGCTGCGCAAGGTTATAGAGTTCCTATATTTGTAGTAGTTCCTTGATGTATAGCCTTTTTGCATTGAATTGTTCAGCCTTGGACCCAGGGCATTTCTGAAGCTTTTTATTATCCATATTTATATTTCTTTGTTTTCGTGGCCTTTTTGACCTACACTTTTATTCATGCTCTGTAAACTTTGATTCAAAACAGTATGTTGTCTAGCTCTAATGAGCTGTATATCATAGCTGTTTTTATTACGCTGCTTCTAATTGGTCACTTTTACAGTCCATCTCTTTTTAGCCAATCGTCATCACTGAGGCCTTGTCTTGCTCCTGTTTACTTCCCAAAATCACTGTTGCTGTGAGTCATGGTAGAATAACAAGCTCCATTACATTGACAGTAATGATAATGGTGTTGTAACAGACATAATAGTGATTCATTAGATCAATGGTTGTCAAACTTTTCACACCAAGTACCACTTAAGAAAATATTACACCATTCGGGTACCACCAGATCAAACCAGGTCTATAAAGACTGATGTCAATCTAAACTACGGCTAAACCATGCAGGTCTAAATTAGGATTACACAGTTACTAGTCCTAAACAAGCACTAACCCAAAGGAGTACAAAAATGTGGATTACTCTAAATTTAGCTAGTATTTCATCAGAAGAATTGGTGTTCCACCTGAAGTACACGTACCACAGTTTGAGAAACACTGTATTAGATCACTCATTACAACAAAAAATAGGCCTTTATACTTGAACAGTGTTTTTCCCAACACTGCCTGTGAGAAACAGTTGGTTACAATTGGAACGTTGTGAATACACCCCCCTCATCATTGCATGAAGGAATAATTATGGTATATTTTATGGACTTTTCCAAATCCAGATGCCTTTTAGAGCTCTTTGTCATAACCTTACACTCATGAGCCTATATAGATCAGTTTAGGGCACACATTAGCCTACCGCACACATTAGTGCTGTGTAGATCCAGAAAACTGAACTCTTAAATTGCCCTGCCAGGGATGAATAAAATATTTATCTATGAATCTAGCCTAGCGCACACAGCAGCCTAACGCACACAACAGCCTAACACACACATTAGCTTAACACACACAACAGCAGCCTAGCACACACGACAGCAGTCTAGTGTACACAGCCTAGCGCACACAGCAGTCTAGCCTAGTGCACACAGCAGTCTAGCACACACATTAGCCTTGCGCGCACACACTCACAAGTGTTGTTTATCCAAAGACAAGCACTGGGGCATCACTGACAGCCGTGCCAATACGTCTCAGCCTAGTGAAGCACAAAGCCAGACCTGTCCACAATTAAGGAAATACTACGCTGCACTGTCTCCTTCCTCTGCCCTCTGCTGTAACAGGCCCCATCACACCTGACGCTCTCCTCAGCCTATGTCCACGCTCTCTGACAAGGTTTCAAACTGACTGACTCAAATGAAACATTAAAAATTTAACACAGTATTAAAAACTCTTTACCTGTATTAATGTATTTTTGTCCATTGTTACTAAGAGTCATGGGAAACCAACTGCCTGACACTATCACAGACACTTGATTCTCTGTCATGGTGCATCTTCAAGAGCAACAAAAAAGCAAATTGTAGGCAGAGATTGGAGAACTATAAAGAAACAACTGCATGGCGCCATCCCAGACAATTGTTTCTGTGTCATGGCGCAATGTCACAGCGGTAGAAAGGACGAAGTGGGCGGGGCTAAAAATTCAAACTAAGCATGTTCCTCAGTCATGGTTTGAAATCAAGTACGAGCCCTAGGTTTGCATTGTACTTATTTAGAGAAGTATCTAAAATGACATGACATTTGGCTTCTCCCAAACAAACTTCACAAACTACAAAAATGTCATCGGCCAAATGGTGCAACATAAAACTATGAATATGAATATTAATTGCAATATATAACTATGGTCAAAGGCATATAAACAATAAGGTGTTAAATCAAAAAAGACTTGAATGTGAATACAAAATATACATTATGAACAGAACAATAGCGCGCTAACAGTGCAAGTAGAAGTATTGTCGTTATTTTTGGGTTGCCTCAACAGCTTGGTCCGTCGTGCTGGTTCATAGTTGTTGTTCATGTTTTGGTATTTTGATGTCCTCTCTGATCCTGTGTGAATGTTTTTCAAGGTATTTTTAAGCAAAACACCTGTAAGTGAAAAGATGCAATGCCATACTGTGGACATTTTTATTCAAAGCAATTACATCTTCATGGAGATAAACAAGTGGCAGGCGCCCCCAGACCCTCCACCCGAAAAGTTACACATCTGTAAATTAGAAAGGTACAAAATTAGTACAAAAAATTTGTCTCAAAATTCACTATTATCAAACGTAGAGTTGTGAATGAAAAAGTGGCACATCCATTCATGACCTGGACACGTGCAGCACACATTCCACCACACTCCTGCCTCCTCGCCGCTCCGGCTCTGCTCTGTGCACATGACCGGTCGACCAGGGGCCAGCAGTCCATCTTCTACCCGGGCCCTCCAGCAGAGACACAAGAGAGATGGAGAGAGCAGGGATAGGAGAGGAGGGGAGGAGGGGAGGGCAAACCGAACGAGAGAGGGCTGAGACCAGTGACCAGCTGAGAAAATGGGGCCAAAGCGAAGACTATTGATTGAATCCATTAAGGCTCCAATGAGTGATGAGGCGCTCAACTGCTGCTGGCTGTGAGCTGTGTCAGTTGTGTAATTATTATGAGACTGGGAAAGTGATGGAGCCTGATAGACAAGTAAAGGGGAGGTTGGTTAGTAACGAAAGAGATATTGGAAAATTAAAAAGCCTTTTTGTAGCATAAAGGGCACATATACTGCACATCGTTTTAATTTGCTGTGTTGATTCTCTTCTGTTAGATTTTATTTAGTCACGAGACATTCTTTAAAGGTGTACTATGTAACATTTCTTGGGTGAGGGTCTGCCACCTGCTTTTCTTGTCCCTGCCTTGAGTATTCCACAGTACGACAAACTTGTTTATTTCAGTGGAGAGTAGCATTTTGCGCCTTCTTGCTGTAAAACTAACGTGCCAGCCGAAAATGCGAGGTTAAATACCTTACTGCGGAACATTCAAGACAAAGCAATAACATCTCCATAGAGACAAGCAGGTGGCAGACCCCCCACCAGAAAAGTTCCACAGTGCACCTTTAAGCTCCATAGGAATCTAAACCAAAAATGCCCTCACTGTAAATTGCTCCCTTCTTCTTTGATCGGATAAGTAACGCTCCATTGTCCCTGGGGTGAAACATTATAACAAGCATGTAAACTTTTATTTCTGCTCTTTTAGCCGCTTCACTTCTCTCCCCTCACTCGCTCTCTCTCTCTCTCTCAACGCAGCAGTGCAATTGAATGACTCACAGCCGCATGAATCAACCTAGTCACATCCAGCGCTGCTATTTTTAGAACACCCATTAACAAGTTTGGGAGTGTGTCTGCACGGGCCCGGAATGCTTAAACATGAGAGTGACTGCGGCAGCACACACACTCACACACCCACACACACACCTACAGAGCAGTGTGGACTTACTGTACGACCAGCCCGGATCATTATCACAGCGGGGCTAATCGCAGGCTGCCATTTTGTCCTCACTCTCATGCCGATAGCTTTGAGCTTTCTGTGTCCACTGACTCAAACTATTTTCATTTCTTAAAAACATCGAAATGGATGTTGTTTTTTTAGTGTTTTGTGTTGTGCAATGTTCTTTTCTTTGGCAGGCTTAACAAAAAACCCAGCTCTCAAAATGTTCATTTGAAATTTTGACAAGCTTTGTAAGTTTGTAAAAGGTGTAGCAGGTTGCCAATAAACTAGGGCTGCTTGATTATGGCAAAACTGATATGATTATTTGGCTCATAATAGTGGCTTTCTCCAGGTTTGGCAGAACAAGTGCACATACCATTCTGAATAGAAGGTAATTTATTGTTTTTTGTTTTGTTTTTTTTGTTTCTTGGTGTTTTTTTGTAATTCAATAGAGCGTTTAATAGATCTTGCAGCTGAAATTGTCATTTTAAATTTGATGCATTGTGCAGCCGAATGTCAGGGCTGGTAGATACATTCCTGATTAACCCAGTGCATAATGTGGTATCGTATCATTATTACTGTAAGTGCCTCTCCACAGATCTGACCTGTAATGTAGCCTGGTCACCAGTTGTCTCAGTGGAGATGGTCGTGCAGGAGCATAAATGACGTAGGCTTATGGGCTGAGTCTTGGACAGGATGGCACTGATAACTGTAAGGAGGGTTCAAATAGGGCCTGTGAGAGATCGCTGAGAGATTACTGCATGGATGGCATATAAAACCCTCTTCAGGCATGTTTTTGATGAGAGAATGTTATAACATAGAAAAAAAAAAGTCAAATTTTCATAATACCCCCTCTTTAAACTATTTAAATTACAAAAAAAAAAAGAAAATTAAGACATGCAAGCAAATGCCCATCATGTTTGAATGCCTGGGCCTACACCTCAGTTCCACATCCTGGGCAGAGTCAGCAGATACAACAACACAGCCACCTCATTTATTTTATTAAGAAGAGCCGAGAGGAGTGACCACCTTTTGTATCAAGCTTCTGCTGACTCCGTGCTTTTGACCCATCATTTAA